>CAUYSK010050182.1:0-38340 GCA_963575035.1 Avahi laniger | reverse complement strand
ATGGTAGGTCTACTTTTAGTTCTTTGAGGTATTGCCATACTGCTTTCCATAAAGGTTACACTGGTTTGCAGTTCCACCATCAGTGTATAAGTGTTCTTTTCTCTCCACATCCATGTCAGCATCTGTTGTTTTGGGACTTTTGGATAAAAGCCATTCTCACTGGACTTAGGTGATATCTCATTGTAGTATTGATTTGCATTTCCCTGATGATTGGAGACGTTGAGAATTTTTTCACATGTTTATTGGTCATTAGCCTATCTTCTTTTGAAAAGCTTCTGTTCATGTCTTTTGCCCACTTTTTAATAAGGTTCTTTGATGTTTTCTTGCTGATTTGCTTGAGTTCTTTATAGATTCTGGTTATTAGCCCTTTATTGGATGTATAGCATGCAAGAATTTTCTCCCATTCTGTAGGTTATCTATTTGCTCTGTTGATTGTTTTCTTGGCTGTGCAGAAGCTTTTTAATTTAATCAGGTCCCCTTTATTTTTGTTGTTGCTGTGATTGCCTTTGTGATCTTACTCACAAATTCTTTGCCTAGGCTGATATCTATAAAAATTTTTCCAATCTCTTCTTCTAGAATTCTTATAATTTCGTGCCTTAGGTTTAAGTGTGTAATCCATCATGAATTAATTATTTTGAGTGGTGAGAGGTGCGGATCCTATTTCAGTCTTCTACGTGTGGCTATCCAATTTTCCCAGCAATAAGGATTCTTTTCCCCAGTGTATATTTTTGTCTGCTTTGTCAAAGATCAGATGACAATATAAGAGTGATTTTATATCTGAGTTCTCTGTTCTGATCCATTGGTCCATGTCTCTGTTCTTGTGCCAGTACCATGCTGTTTTGGTTATTATAGCCTTATGATATAGCTTGAAGTCTGGTAAAGTGATGCCTCCTGATTTGTTCTTTTTGCTTAAGGTTGTCTTGGCTATTCAGAGTTTTTTCTGACTCCGTATGAAGTGTAGAATTATTTTTTCTAGATCTGCAAAAAATGACATTGGTATTTTAATGGGGATTGCATTGAATCTGTAGATCACTTTGGACAGTACAGACATTTTAACAATGTTGATTCTGCTAATCTATGAGTGTGATATGTTTTTCTACTTGTTTACATCCTCTGAGATATCCTTCCTCAGTGTTTTGTAGTTCTCCCTGTAGAGGTCTTTAATCAGGCATGGTAAGACACACAGACATAGAAATTATTGTTATGAGGGAAGAAATTATTATAGTAGTCACAGTCCCTGACAGACAGGAGGCACAGCACACTGTGCAGAGCCACTTGGGGAAGCACCAAGGTGACATGAGCAAATAGGCAGAGAGCGAGGGACTGTGTGCAAAAACCTTTATGATGTTTCTCATGGGAGGGGACTGGTATGGGATTAAATAGTCTGATTAACTTTGGTAGGCTCTGGGCTCTAGGGGTGGTAACTAGTTATCCAGTACCTGGCCTTGAAGTGAGTAGGGTAGGGTGATGGTGTCCCAGAGTGGAAGGAGGCAGGTGGGTGTATGTTTGGGTTGTATTAAATGTATCAAAGGCATGCCTATAGGTTTACTATCTCTAAGAAGTAGCTAGCCCTAAGGTGGGGAGCAGCCTCTCACAGGTCAGCAAGGCCTTGTATGTCAGAGCATCAAGAATACAGAAAATAACTGCTTTTCTACTGTGGTTGGGTAAAAAAAGAAAGGAAAAAATACAGAAAATAAGAAAAAATAGTTAATACAGGTAGCAATGTGCAGTGTTGGCTAGGTACAGAACTGCCCTGTCTCTAGTTCATTCTTAGAATCTGGACTGTAATGTGGGATTTTAAATCCTGTTCTGGGGCTGGGCATGATTCTCATTAGTTTTTACTGGGTGTGGGACTCCAATCTGCTGTTTGTGACCACTTTACTTGCTAGGAAAAATTTAAGCCACATCAGGGCAGGACATTCAGAGAACAAAAACAGACGGAGTTCTGGGAAGAGATTTAATGGGATTTCAGGACAAGCAATAATGATGAAGAATAAATTGATTGAAATTGTAGCAACTCCTGTCCAGTTCCAAGAAGGTGTTCCTATCCAGGAAGGCATCCCATCTGAGCAAGTGGAAGAGTGTCCACTCATCCTGTCCCTTGAAGCCCATGACATCCCACACTCCACTCAAACCAGTCAGTTAGGAAAGAACAGAACATCTCAGAGTTGTTTGCAACAGTCACCCAGGCCTTTTCATTTGTACTCTGTCTGTTCTTTCTCTGAACTTGCATCTGTCAGATTTTAAGCTCCTGACTCTATATTTTAACCTGGGTTCCGCCTTTACCAATTGTACCTGGTGTCTGTACCCAGATTTGACTTACAATTTCTTTAAAGGGTTTCATTGTTGGCCAGCCCCCTGGCTGTTCACATTTGTTTCACTTTCCCGTACCTACCCCAAATTAGATTTCACAGGCTGTTTGGCTGTAGCATACCTCTACCTCCAGTCACCTTATCTACCCGATCATTGAGAGGAGAAGTGGGCATGCCAAAGTGAGATCTCCAGACTTTCAAGTACACACAGAGTATAAGTATCCAGAGAAATCCATCCAAAATGCATTATGGGAGACCAGAGCCCGACTCAGCCTGGGAAATAATGCCGACTGTGCCCAGATGTCCAACTAGGGTAACAGGAAGATCTTTTCTACCAGGAGTGAGGGTTATCAGGAGAAAATTCCCAGGAGTCTGACCAGCCTAGACCAGAGGTGGATAGACAGTCAGATGGGAGTCTTACAAATAATAGAATCAAGCAACTGTTCTTCAATACTGTCAATGAAAAGTAAAAGAAGAAGTTCATCATCCTCCAAAAGTCCATAGATCTAACCCTCCAGAAAATAATGATAATAGTTAATATTTTTTGAACACTTGCTATGTGCTAGGAGTTTAAAATTTTTGCAAATTTTTCAGATGACAAAGATAAGGATTAAAAACATTATTATTTGCCTGAGTTGCTACATGTGCAGTGTAACTAGGACCCTTACAAGAGTGAAAGGGGGAGCTATTAATAATTATGCTGGCACAATAGACAAAAGCTGGACTTGTCCACAGCAAACCAGGAATATAATCATCCTGTATATATTAACAAAATAAGTACTGGAACTGTCATCCAAACCCAAGCAAATCCTCCTCCACCCTCTGCTTACTGAGGAAAGAATGCTAATATTATGCCCGGCTAGAGTATGGGTAAGGGGAGAATGTGCCTGGCAGCCCATAGGAGGCAGAATGTAGCTCTGGGATGAGATCTGAACCAGACAGAGATTGACGGTTTGAAAAGAGTGAATTGCAAAAGACATATTTTTTTTTTAAATTTGCAGTATTCCAATAACCTATGCCAAGATGCTTAATAAGAATATACTACTTATAATTACAGCAGCTGAAACACAAACTGAGATTGCAGACTATTAGACAAAAGTCAAGCACTTCAGTGATTACGGTGATTCCACATACACTGAGAAGTTGCAGTGTTGTCACACCCTGGCATCAAATTAGATTTCTGCACACCTGACATATTTTTATCTCAAAACAGATAATTAAAATATAGCTAGATAACATCTTTATTGTTATTTTGTGTTAAGATCCAATTAATCCAAGCAATAAAAATAATGATAATGCCTTACCTTAGATTTATATGACTTTTTTTTTTTTTGGTCAAACCTAGAATTACCTACCTGGTAATTATTATCTTATATATGTATTTAGACACTGAATAATTTGTAGAAGAAAAGGGTAAGATATAACTCTTCCTTATATCCCAAAGATATACTTCTTTGCCTGCTCCTTCTATTTTATAGATGGAGGAACTTGATTATAGCCGCACAAATGTGATTCACGAAGAAAGAGAAAGAGAAATTTCATTATGCGCATCTGTTGATGATACGACCTTATGTCATTAGTCAATGATGGAGTAATCAGCCTCATAGTGAAATTCAGTGACAACCAGGACAGGGTAGCAGCATAGTTCTCTGGGAAGATCTTAGACTGAGAGCCAGGGAACTCTAGTCCCTAGCCCCAGCTCTACCACTGGTCTGTAATAAAATCCCCTGGTATCTATTTTTGCTTCTGTAAAATGAAGAGAAATATGTCAGTGTCATTTTAAATGAAAAATAAAAGAATGTACTTTGTACAACTCTTAGTGTTATAAAAATGTAACCAGGCACCTTAAGTGTGTGTGTGTCACAGGAAGAGAAACAAAGTCAATTCAGGACACTAGGCATGGACCGAGGCGTTCATGTGTCATAAATAGAGGGAGGAAGAAAGTCTTTGAGGACTCATCATCCCTTTTCACCCACCAATATTTTCGCAGGAAGATAGATTTCAAGCTGGATTTCAGAGCCTGCTGCCCTCGTTTCCATTGTTTGCGTAACTCCCTTTTACATGTATCCAAACGCTGGTCCTTGAGGACAGTCTGCATGATTTCTAGGCTCTCCTCCCTGTGAAAATGAGAGAAACGATCTATGCAAAAGAGCCCTGTGGCCACAAAACAAGAAAAAATGTATAAGACACTGGCACACTTCAAGTCTTGAGTCAAATATCTTCAGATGCCCCCAGGATTTTTCTTTGTCCTCATAAAGTAAAGGGAATTGTTAAGTGTTTTTAGAATTGCAATTCAGAAGATGTTGTGCTTCTTAATCCCGCAAAGGGCCTAAAGTCTCTTCCAGGAAGCAGCGAATGAATGGAGATATTCTTTCATGATCGCATGGAGTTTCTGGTTGCAGAAGGGCTGCTTTTTGTGTTTCTGTCATTGTTGGTATGAAAGTCACAGGGAAAGAGTTTTGTAGGTTTGTGTGTAGAAGCCTAAAAACTCGTATGCCAAGTCTCCATAATGATGGCAGGGCAGGGGCTTGTGTCTGCTTAGCCACCATATTAGTTTTATGCGTTCCTAATCTGTGCACATTTCTGGAATAAGGAGACACAGAAATTGTAAGCATTCCTAGGATACTCCTGTTAGCATCTCTGCTGAATTTTCGGCTTTCACTTCACGTTTTGGCATAGTCTGTATGAAGCCAAAATTAGAAGGGTCATCTTCAGTTGATAAGCACCCCCACTCCTTATGCAGTATTCCCAGACCCTGAATAATGTCCATTCCCAAAAGAGGTAAATTTGGCCAAAATCTGGGCAACCATTCTGAAAAACTGAGCATTCATAAGTTATCTGAGTATGCCAAACTTATCTAAATATTCTATAATATCCTGCATTTCCATAAGAGTTGAATATATTTTGACTGATAAGGAGAAGTATTATTGGGATGCTATAACTGCAAGAGATGACTTCAAGAATGTAGACTCAACGTGATGCTAAAAATGCAACTATCCCAAAAAAGATGCAAAAGTTGACACAAGCTGGTTGTTATGTGGTTTTGTTGAGATTCAAATCAACGAATTAGCTAGCCCGACACTGAAAGCTGTTAGAATGTGAAGCTGATAAAGACTGGGAACTCACACTTGAAGTGTGTGAGCAGAACCAACTCTTCTAAGTTCCGTGGTTCACAGAGCGAAAGACACTCTTGGATCTTGAGCCCATACAAGAGTCCTCCTTCAGTCATCACCAATGGGAATTCAGCCTGAAAAAGAATACTGGAACCCCATGGAACATTTCACAACTTTGAAAAGCCTTAGGAGGAATTTGGGGCTGCCAAATTTGGGGCTTTGCTCATGGTCTTGGCACAAAGTGTGGAGGAATAAAGGATATTCAGCCAATGCAGTAGGTGATTTTGTTGGTGGTGTTTGGGAAACAAACCATGTTTTAGAGTTAAAAAGCCTCTTAAAAATCTCTTAGTATATCTTCCTAATTTTAAAGATTTGAACATGAAAGCCAAAGTTGATTAAATAACTAATTCAAGGTCAAACTGAGTGGCAGAGTCAAGACTAGAGTTTAGATCTTCTAATTTCCTGATACTCACTATTTCACATTGCCGTTCCTACTTTTCCTACTTGATCAATACTCCCTTATGCATGCACACCCCTTTTTTAAATCAACACCCTCTTACACACACACACACACACACACACACACATCTTTTTTTTTTTGTAAGGCAGAGCACAGATAACCTGCCTACCTCTCTTTTGAAAATGTAATATTTTTACCCTCTTGTCAACTCCTTCCCCATCACTTGCCTTCTCTTTCTTTCACCCCCAAGCTATTTATGTAGTTAGAAAAAATGTCTGGAAGCCTCAAGGAAACCAATATTTCTTGCTACATTCTAACCCTCTCCTGTTTTGATGGCCAGGAATTCCACAGTCAGCATTTCTCTGCTATTTCTATTGAAACCAGAAAGTAAGTGTAGGAAAAAGTTATCTGAAAATTTAAGAGCCGCAAGAAAAATAAAAAGTTCAGTTTAAATCCCATTTGGGAAGCCATGAACTTTTCTATAACAGGAGGGCTTTTATTATGGTAGTGATAGCCAGCGGCAAGCTGGGCTCACCAGGCTAATTGTTGAACAGACAAATATTAATCAACATCACTCGACAATAAGGCTATCACCTCACTGTGCCACGTGGAAGTCAACCACCTATCCACCCTGTTGGTCAGCTTCCCATTTGGAGAGAGCATTACTGCTCTACTTCCTAGAGCTCTGTGAAACAGTAAAAGCCAGCTATGCCTTGGAGAAGAGAGCTATGTAAATATCAGGTGGTGTCTTGATGATAATACTTTGGATTTATATGGCTCCCTTACTCCAAGGAGCAGGGCATCCATTGCCTCACTTATCTGCACAACTGTTCTGCAAACAGACAGAGATGACTGGTACCATTAACTCCATTTCACAGATAGGAAAAGTGAGATAGAATCTCTGCCTTATCTCTGGTCACCCAACCAACTTATGAGTCCTAAATGACGGTGATTTTTTTTAAAAAAAGCAAAGTGCTCTAGGCATTTTAAAAAACAAGGAATGTTTTTTATTTAACATAGATTTGTCCATGGGAGTCACTGACTTTAATTTGTCATCATTGACTCCTTGGGGACTTTAATATTTTATTTTTCTGGCACCTTCTGGCACTATCTCTGAGTATAAATATTGTGAACTTCACTTAGGTGTTGATAACTTTTCTCCATTTACTCCCAGGCAGTGAAATAAACTAAGAACCGCAACTAAAAATTTCCAGGTTTCCTGCATTGGACTGTAAATTGTATATGATACATTGCATGGATGATAAATCGGAGAGCACGTAGAATTGGGAGCCAGAGGATTTAGTTTCAAGTTCTGGCTATGGGCTCTATAGGTTATGGATTTCTGGTTTAGTAATTTAATCTTTTATTTTGCTTACCTTAAGACACAAATTTTTGTTCTTATTTTTATTGTTATCTCATACGGTTTTGTTCAAAAAATTATGATAAATGAATGTGAAAACATTTGATAAATGGTAAACTAATGCAAATATTTGTCAGTTACTATAATTTGGACTCCATCATTTTAAAAAATATGCAGACAAACTGCTGACCTGTCTGAAAAGTGCAGTGGAAAATTAGAACTACAACACAAAAAGAGTTCCTTCGGGCCATCTTGTAAAGGTTCTGCGGAGAATTCCCGAGAGAAGAAAACACCCGGTTTAACTAAATAGATGGTTTTCTTAGACTACATGTTGTATCATCTCCAGAAAAGCACTTGGTCCCCAGTAAGTGACTCCAAATCACACTCTTAGTAAGAGGGCCCAAGGTTTGGCACACTGTCTCTTTCGTATGGGCACTCAATAATTTTTCCAGGGCTTTTTACCTCTCCTATAAGTGTCTAAGGGAGGCTCCTACAGTATTCTGCTCAAAGATGTGCCACTACTCCCAAAATATGGTGGTTGCTACCAACTCCCTTCATTGTTTTTTTTGGCCCATTGCTTATGTTCCTGCCAATAACTTGCTTTCCATCAATTAGGAACCAATCCTCCTTTGGAAATATATTACTCTAGGTCTAGTGACAATGTTGCTTTTTATCTTTAATCACAAGGCAGACAGCAATCATGAACATCATATGAATTACTTAATAAAATCAAGTAATTCTCCAGTCCAGCCTAGCATCTTTCTTCTCCGTACCCTTATTATAGGTACATTCCCAAGAATTTATAGTTTTTTTATGCCTGTTAGTTTCTCCCCCCGATCACATGGCAGTAATACATTTTAGTCTCCTTTCATATTACCCATAGGTCCTAGATTTTTCAATAGACATTTGTACCCTAACTCTATGGTATTAACATTTAATGTTTTGTGACTTATAATAGTCACATACCTACTAATAAGAAGCATGTAATCTGAGTTCCACCCCCATCTTAAAGGTAGGAAGAGGCAGCTATTATCAGAAAATTACATTTTGGTTAGAAAACTAGAGTCAGATGAGAAAATTGGTTTTATGCCACATGTCGTTCCCCAGTGAGTGGAGTCAGCACAGTGTAAAGAAGTATCTTGCGGTCAGTTGCCATGACAGGATTGGGGAACAATGTCTGCCATGGCATAGAAATGAGATGAGGAGGGGAAACGCCCTTGAAGAATTCTTGCCAAACTGAACTAGAACAAATGGTAGATGTCACTGTTGGTTCATAAATTAGAGACAATGTGAACGTCATTTAAAAATTTAGAAAATCAACCTAGGGAGCTTGTGAGAATTTGTTCTTTGGGTAATACAGAAACAATCCTGTATTAAGGAGTTTAAATAAATTCTATGTTCCTTGACCTGACTTTCAGCACTTTTCACTGTGTGACCCAAACCTGCCTTTCTGGCATTATCTCTAGCAACTCACTTTATCAAATACTCCAGTAAAATAAAGGATGTTTTCATTATTATCCAAACACATTTTATATTTTTTGATTCAAAGCCTTCTCAATAGTTCCTCCTAAAGACTTTTTGCCTTTCCTTTTTATATATTTAAACTATATACATTCTTGCAGATGTGGCCAAAATTTCTTCCTTCTTTACCTGCAGTTTTTCTCCCACGTCTAAATTCTTACAGCACCTACAGTATCATTCATTTGGCAATTAATCAGGTACCCATACTCTGAGTATTGGTTTGTTTATCTCTGGCATTGTCATTTAACTCTTTGCATTTATCTGACATTCAGCATTAACTAATGTGCACTGTCCTTGACACAGAAAGACTATCATATTTTTCTTTGCATCTCAATGGAAAAATGATGTTGCTATATGCTCTCCAAAGCCCTGGGGTTCTAAGAGGGAAAGGAAAAAGGAGGCAAGGTGGGCAGAGCTCCAGGCCTCCACTTCTGATTCAAACAGATCAACACTAGTTCACATAATCTGTATTTTGAAGTTCACTCTCCTTGATTGTCTTTATTTTATTATATTTTATTTATTATTTTTTTTAGAGATAGGCTCTTGCTCTGTTGGCCAGGCTGGAGTGCAGTGGCATGATCATAGGTCGCTGTAGCCACCAACTCCTGAGCTTAAGCGATCCTCCTGTCTCAGCCTCCCAAAGTGTTGGGTGTGCACCACCACTCCTGGCCTCCTTGAATGTCTTAATCATAGTTTTATACTCCTTTTTGCCATAACACTGACCCAGCACTTTTTGAGCAAAAACAGAGGTAGCAGGGTAATACTAGAGATAGATCTGAAGTAAACATAATAAGACATGAGTTCTGACCCAAATTCCGTCAATAAATACCTGGATAACTGTGTACATATAACTCAGCCTCTCAGAGCCTCAGATTTTTTATTTGGGAAAGAAAGCATTTGAATTAGATTATCTCAAGGACATCCACCCTCACTTCTTTCCCCACACCCATCTCCCCAAACCATTCCAATCCTTCAATATAGAAAGTGCTCACAAAATGTCAAAAAAGTAAATCCTGTTAACCTTGGCACAGTCATCCAACTTATATAAATACAAGCATACATATGATTTTTCTACTTTGCTTTGGAGTCTAGTTTATAGTTAAAATCATCTACTTTAATAATTCAAGGTACACCAGACAGACCAGGAAATGAAGCAAAGCATTCAAAGTGCTCATCTCCAATTTTTCATAAATAATAGCTAGTTATCAAGGGAAGGGGCAATGGCACCCTCTAAGTTTCCTCCCGTCTGGGCTGAGCCAGAAGGAATGCCAACCAGATCAGTAACAACAGTCTCCTGAGTGGAGAGAAATGAAGGCTGTTCAATTTTGTATTCTGCTCATTTCTATTTTAGAAGAAAACAGTTGACACTGTCTCATTGAAAAGAAAATGCACTCAGATTTCATCATCAAATAGTATTTATTATTAATCCCCGGAGGGTGCATGGGCTGTGCTAAGCATGCCAATTTGCCTGCCACCTGCTAGTGGCATTTTTGCATGTCAGAACCTGGTCTTCTTGCTGTTGACGCTAAAGGTGAGAAGGGGCAGTGACAAAAAGATTAAAGGGATGAAAAATAGACTTTGGAGGAAAGGTCACAAGAACTGCAAAAGGTTAGTCAGAGAGGGGAAGGCAAAAGGGTTGCTTAGTTACTGTTTTCCAGCCTGGGGATGGTTTTCAGATGGGGCATTATCTGTGAGCAGATAGCCTCTATTGCTGCAGAATATCGAATAAGAGGGAACGCATTTAGATTAAGTGGGGGAAGTGTTGATCTGCCAAAAGAAATAGACTGCTTAGAGAGACTGTAGAAGTTCTATCCTGGAGATGTTTAAGGAAGAACGGAGATTCACATCTCCCGGGGGATGGACACAATGGACCAAGTTGCCTGAAGACAGGGCCACAAGCTCTTAGTCATGATTTTACAGATATCCTAAAATGATCGCCTTGATTTCCAAGTTCAAGGAGACATGATTCTCTCAGTACAAAGTCAGTAAAGATTGCACAGTGAAATGGCATTTGAACTTAGCCTGAGTGAGATTTTGACAAGTAGAAATATAGAGAAAGGCAATCCTAGGCACATGGAACAAAGGCGTGGAGACATTATGTAAATGAGATAAGTGATAACTATGCCTTGTGATTAATGATTCAGACTTTGGAGCTTAAAAGTTCACAGTTTGAATCCCAGTTCTACCACTTATTAGTTGCATGACTTAGGACAAGGTCTTGGCTTCTAGGCCTCAACTTACTCATCCGTATGATAGAAGAAGATTTTTAAAAATACTTTTACAAAGCTATTGTCAGAATTCAATGAGAAGTGTATAGAAGATATAGCACAGTGCCTGGCACACAGTAGATGCCTAATAAATGGTATAGTAATAATACTAATCACAGTTATTATTACTATAAAAAGGAAAGTAATTCAATTTAAGAGGAAAATTGAATGTATGTAAAAGAATAATGGGAAAATAAGGCTAACAGGGGCCTCGACACCCCTCCACATACTGCATGTGTCTTACAATGTAATTCTCCTATTTTTCTGCATTAATCAAAAAGTGAAACTTCCATTAATCCCCCACACAAAGTTAGTTGCTCCATCCTCTGCTCCCAGAGCATGGTGAACATGCCTCCATTAAAGAACTTAGCACAGAGAACTGTGAGTACTTGTGTGACTGTCAGCTGCGTGAGAACAGTCTTGTTGGCCTTTGTAGCCTCATTTCCTAGCACAACGCTCAGAACATGCTTGTTAGCTGAATGACCTTGCTGTTCACTTCCAGCTCCCTTTGGTGCTTTCCTCATGTAAGGAGGCAAAAGAAGCGGTCATGGTTCAACTGTCTTTGATACTAATCATGAGACCGAGAAGAAGGAGGGTCATGCCCTGGGATGGACTGGCTTCTGTTTGCCATGAGCTCCTATGCTCCACGTGTCCTTGGTGTTCACAGTGGCCTTGGGCCCATGGAGTTACAGCTAGATACTAAGACTGTAGCCACAACTGCTTAGTAAACCATAGAGTTACATTCAATTAATTCTAAATGGCAAAAATGACCTATGGAATGAAGTGATTCATTCTATCTTTTTAATACCTCCCCATTACCCAGCCAAATACAATTGCTACTTCATTGCATTACCTAGTAAGTCAAGCTGATTGTCTGCCCTAGTAGCATAAAAGCCCCAACACCAGTGTAAAGGTTTTTCTGTCATTTCAGAAATTTAATTCAAAGCACATCTATGACATACTAGAAAGAACCTTAGACTGAGACAACCTGGATTTGAATTTTGTTCTGCTTCATATTAGTTCATTGGACATTCTAAGCCATTCAATCTCTCTGTATTTTCCTTTAGCAGTAAAATGAGAATAATCATGCCTACCTTATAGGGTTGTCACAAAGATAAAGAAATTTGTTTATCTCTGTGTTTACTCATTCATTCATTCATTTGCTGTCTGATTCATGAAAGAAAAGTAGCAATGCTTCTGTGACAGTGTGAAAATTATAAGATGTAAGAGGTTATATTACACTCAAGTGTTTTAAAAGTGTTCCTATAAAAATAATTATTGTCCATTTTTATTAATACAGCCTCAAGGAAGTGAGATTGTGAAAAAATCCAATTCTCAGTAAGTAACCAGCTCACTGAATCATAATGATAGGGCATAATTCCCTGTCCTCACATAATTTAAAAGTGAACTACATCTTAAAAGAATAAATACATAAATCATTTTATCTATTATGATCTCCTTATCTTCTTTCAGCACTGTGAAGGATTTCAAATTTTTGTAGGCTTTTTTTCTATATAGTAATGAATAATATCACTTGACTGAGGGCACTGATGGTCTTGATATGACTATTTCCTATTTCCAGCTAAATATTATTCAGAAATAAAATGGAAGAAAGAATCTGAAAAAAGATTTTGAAAGGCAGATACAAATCAATCAGCAAACTGAAATGTGGATTGGTAAAATTCAAGAGCAGTAATCTTCAACCACTGGAGAATTAATAGTAGTCAATTCTACTATCTTGTGATTTACCTGAGGACTTCTCTACACACACACACACACACACACACACACACACACACTCATACACACACACACACTCATACACACATACACACACACACACACACACACACACACACTCATACACACACAGAGACCAGTGCAATATAATTTAGTGAAAAGGTAACAGCTCATGGAGTAAGGAAAAAAAATTAATTCTCCCTTTTCATATGTGTGAACCAAATGATCTCATTGAAGTCACTTAATCCTAACACTCAGTTTCCTAAAAACTATAAACTTTTTAAAATGAAGATTACAATAACCTCCTAGTCTACCAGGGTTACTGAGAAAATCAAATGAATTAATGTATGTAAAAAAATCTTGGGACATTCACATTTCTTTTCTTATATTTCTATATGTTTACAATAGCTACTTAAACATTCAAATGTAGATGATATGAAACTGAGTTTTGGAATCAGTGGTAGAAAGTCTTAGAGAATACTTTTGATCTATGTGAGAAAAGTACAATTGAGGAAATGTATGATAAAGCAACCATAACAACTTGTGTAAGAACTACTAGAATCTTGACACTGACCATAAAACTTCCTCCCATCTTCCCAATAGTCACTTGCTTTGGACCTTTTAGCAGATGGCTCTTCTATTTATCATAGTAATTAAACTGATATTTGAGTAAAATTAAAGCTGGAAGGTATCTTTCTGAGAAATTTGAATATTGTACTCTATCTAGTGCAGCTTGCCATACTTAAACATGGGTATTTAGAAAGCCCTTTTATTTTTGCCTTTGTTTTAATTTTTACCACTTAATAATATCAGATCCAAAATGTGAGAGAGAGATATACATTTATTGATTTATTTATCCCCCGCCCCAAACCTATAATATGTCACATGTTGCTTGAAGATTCCACCTACCTTTACCCAACACAAGCTTAGTACCTTTAGGCCTGTGTTCTCAGAGACTATTAGGGGGAAGGGCAGCAGGCTTTCCATGATGTACATCACACACAAAACCCTGACACCTAACTTTGTCCTATAAAATTGCAGAGCAAACATTGCAGAGTCATAACCTTGTGGAGGGATGGGGAAGAGTAGGAACAACAGATGGGCAGAATATAACAAATCAGGGTTAGAGACTAGACCCTCGGGCTAGAGCCTCAGGATCTCCTAGCACCCCACCATTTTCTTATGGTAGCTCCGGCAGGTATCCTTCCGTCCTTCCAGGTTGAGGAGGGCAGACGGGGAGAGTTCCGCATTTAAGGTTGGGGATTTGGGAGTCATTGGCTGCTGCACTCAGATTAATTTCTCTCCGGCTCTGTGGATCTTAGGCTGCAGACGTAAGACATTGAAAGTTGCCTGCTGTCGCTGCAATCTCTACCAAATGCAAAAACAAAACCCCCTCTGTTATCAAGAAGTCACTTTTCTCAATAGTATTTCTCTAATGATCCCATATTGTTTCCCAGAAAGTGCTCCTAAATTATTTAAGAGGAACAGCCTGTCACCCTGTGCATTAAGATTCGCCAGTGCAGATCTGATTCCTAAGGTGCACTTTATCTCATTTCTTTGGCTTTGGGAGGGAAATCTACAACAAAGGTTTTTTATTTGTCCATTTGTTTGAAAGAGTTGCTTTTATTTTTTGTGTTTAGACGAAATGATTGAGAATTGTTTCCTAAAGTGAGATTATAAATTAGGGATACCCAGCTATGTCCCCCAGCCTGGGCTTGGGCTGTTATCGTGAATACCATCAGTGGTTAGCAACCACAGGCATAAAGAAAACATTTCATGATAATTAGTTGTGGACATTTCTTTTAAGTGAAATGATGCTCTGGTCTTTAACTCAAGGTACAGCCTGCAGGTGAATAAAAAGGAAGGCAAAAAATAGGAGAGGGTGACATTTCCGAGAGCGACAGAAGTGAAGGGGGAAAGGAAGGTAGGGAGGAATCCTGAGATGAGAATACAGGGGGGACAGAAGATGGAGAGGAATCGAAGGGAGGGGAGAGGAAACTATGGGAGGTGAGGGAGCGGGTGAGGAGAGCGGCAAACAGGGAAGAGATTGCAGGTAAAAATAAAACAGAAAAAGCCCAGGTGGAATTCATGCAAACTGTTCTCATCAACACTGCTACTCCCTCCTGTCACTGGAACTGTCAAACAGGCTCCGCTCGTAATGAAAGGAAAAATATTTTATTCAGATTTATTAATTTGAAAATGAAGCCCGCCTGTCGAGAGGGGGACAGTTCTTCTCAATCTGTCATCGTTGAACCACACGCTCCTGACACCGGGATTCATTTGTCTTGTCGGCTCTGACAGTTGGATTCTCCCAGAGCTCTTCCTAGTGGATCGCCCTGGGATTTTAAACCGGATGAAACACATTCCGACAAGGAACAGCCTCTTTATTAATGCAAATTACATGAGGAGGAGAGAAAAAAAAGAGAGAAAGAGAGAGACGCCAGCAGCCACAGTGGTGTTCTTATCCCTGTATCAGTCATTTGTTATTTACATTTATACACATTTTTCAGTTTTAATAAAAGGAGACCCGGATTTTCGGTGACATTTATGGACAGTTTGTTTCAAAAAAAATGATGCCATCACTATAATTGTATGCAAAAAAAAAAACTGCGCCGCGTTCCCCTCTGTTGTGTGCGCGGCGTCTGGAGAGCCCGGGCCGCGCCTCCGCGGCGCACGCGGGTCACGGGCGCCCCGCCCGCTGGGGGGGCCGCGCTTCCCGACGCCCGCGGCCGGCGGGGGGTCACCGGGCCCGCAGCGCTCCGCATCTGCAGGGCCCTTCTCGCCGCCTCCGCGGGCGCCCGGGCCCTTCCACCTGAGAGCCCCACTGGGCGGCCTGGGGGCGACCGCTGCCCCCGGACTTGCACCCAAACGTCCTTGAACTCCCCTCCACCCCCACTCTGTCTTCAATGCAAAGCCCAAAGCCGAATGGCCAAAAATCCAGGGCCCGCTTGCCCATCAGGCACAGGTGGCACTGCGCCTGGGGCCCACGAAAATGTCTCCATCTTAATTAATTTTAAAATCAGGAGAAATAATAATGAATGTATAATAATGAAGCCAGCCTGGATCATATACGTCTTTCTGCCAATGCATTAGTAAAAGATCAGGTTTATTACCTTTTAATGGAGGAAGGGGTCCAGGAAGGCAAAAGGCCCCTGAAGGCCATAAGATGGCCCTGGAGAGCTCTTGCCTGGGGGACTGTCTAGGAGGTTTTGGAATGTAAATCCAGGTGTGGTTCTGCTTGGATGAAGTCTTTCTTGAAAGTAGGCAAACATTGGTCACCCCTTTTTCAGTTGATCCCAACATCTTTCAGAGAAGGCGGCAATGGTGGCTTTATCTGGTGAGATTCCAGACAGAGGGAGCCCCGCCCTGGGATTTTGGAAGAGCTGGATTCAGATTGCATGTCACTGGCAGTGATGTAGTCCCAGACGTGTCACAGGGAAGCTTGGTTACTGCCATGCAAGAAGGCAGTTGGACTGGGGAACCCCCTCTAGCTCTTGCACTGAGGGGTTCTCAGATTCCTCAGTAGAATGGCTAAACCAGAGAGGGATCTCCTGAAAGAGCTATGACCTTCCTAGAGTAGCTCTAAAATTCCCCATGATGCAGTGGGAAAGCATGGCGTAGAGCTCAGAGACTTATGTTCCAAAGGAGGATCAGCTTTTAGCTAAAGGTATAACCTTAGGCAAATTGTAGTAACTTTTCCAAGTCTCAGTTTCCCGATCTGTCAAATGTGAGGGTGAGACTGAATCAGTGATTCTTAAAGTGTGACCCCAAACATGCAGCATCGGCATCCCCTGGAAACTTGCCAGAAATACAAATTCTCTGGCCTCCACCCCGTCCTGCTGAATCAGAAACTCTGGGAGTGGGGAGCGGCCATCTGTGGTCTAACAAGGATGTTCTAATGTCACTAAAGTCTGAGAACCACTGCACTAGAAGCTCCCTAACGCCCTTCACAGGTCCATGATTATGATTCCAAATACGGTGCAGTTGTGCCTTCATATTCAGTGTGTAAAGTGTATCCATATGTTAGGAATAAACTGCATAGATAAGCTTGCTAATTTCTGTGGCTTAGAATTGTTTTCCTCCTTAATATTTAGGATCTTTATTAAAGAGTCTTGAGAAGTCGGGACGAAGGTCATCCAGTGCTCAGATTTCTCTAAATGTCCTGTGCATAGCACTGGTTCTTTAAATCTGGGAGATCACTATCTAAACATGAAACATTTTTATCCAGGCATGACAGCCTTAAAACAGGTAACTCCCTTCATTCTCCCTAAAAATTGCCTTTCCAATTAAATGAAAGGCAAAGACAAGACAAATAACCAAAAAGACAATGAGAATTTCAGTGATGTGTAAGGATACAATTAATGGAAGCAGGGGGAAAATTGTCTTCTGCCTGGTAAAGCAACACAAAAGACTACACCTAGCCAACAACCACATGTGAAACAAATGCCTGGACCAGTGCACATTCAGCATCAGGGTGTGTATATTTGTTTAATGATGTCTCCACGGTCTATAGAATTAATATTTAATAGCACTTGTCAGCAAGATTCTATACAAGGGTTTGTTCTGCCTTATTTTAATGCTTGTTAGTGATTGTATCTTCCTGGGTTGTTCTTGTTTAATATTAGAATTACTCTTTGCATTTGCAGCAATGTTTTTCTGCCTACTTTCAGTTTGACATTCTTTGGCAGGGTGGGGGAGATAAGGACATAGGCAAGAGAATTAAAAAGACCATCAGTGTTTCTTCTATCTTTAGAGGCTTAAGACACTGGAGAAAAAACAAAGTTTTTTGTTTGGTGTTTTTACTAGTAGCATAGGACTTATCATATAGCATGCACTTAAAAATGTTTATTGCTTCTATTATCACAGCTATCAATATTAGCCAAAGAGGCCAGGTGCGGTGGCTCACGCCTGTAATCCCAGCACTCTGGGAGTCCAAGGCGGGTGGATTGTTTGAGCTCAGGAGTTCAAGTTCAGCCTGAGCAAGAGCGAGACCCCGTCTCTACCAAAAATAGAAAGAAATTAATTGGACAGCTAAAAATATAAAGAAAAAAAAATTAGCCGGGCATTGTGGCACATGCCTGTAGTCCCAGCTACTTGGAGGCTGAGGCAGTAGGATTGCTTGAGCCCAGGAGTTTGAGGTTGTTGTGAGCTAGGCTGACGCCACAGCACTCTAGCCCAGGCAACAGAGTGAGACTCTGTCTCAAAAAAAAAAAAATATGTATGTATGTATATATGTATATATATATATATATATATATATATATATATAAGCCAAAGAATTAGGCTTGTAATAGTTGGCAGATGGTCAAGTTACATATATCACAAAGATGTCATTTTGTTTTGACTTTCTATTTTAAGTCATTTGTTCTAATTCTAAATGGAATATTATACTGTGATCTCAAAGAAGAACAATTAGCAAATTATATAGTGTAAGTCCCATTTTGACAGTTGGGAATGTGTTGAGATTTTGTCTTTTTTGGAATATCATGAAGTGGAAATTACCCTGGACTAGAAGTCAACAATTCTGGGTCTCTAATAGGCAAACTGGAGCAAGTCATTTCAATTCTCTGTCCTCTTAGCCGACTTTAGTTTTGGCAGTAACCATATTTTATATTTAACATCAGAGACTACAGATGCTTGCTTGCTCATTTGTGTGTTTATTTGCTTGGTTACTCACTTGACTTTCTGTCCCACTGGAACGTAAGCTCCATTGGGGCAAGAATTTTGTGTCGCCCAGTAGATGCTCCAAGTATCTCTCTGTCTCTTTCATGCTTAGTACATGGCCAGGTATATGGTAAACCCTTACTTATATTAGCCAAATGACTGAATGGACGAATGAATGTGTGTATTCATGTGTGCTACTGCCACAGGTACAGAAAGAAATATGAGACATTTTGACCCAGGCCAAACTGACATAGAACTTGAGTTCCCCCCGTACCAAGCTGTGTGACCAGCAACAGGATGACACAGGCAACAACACTTACCATGGAGGGCTGTTATAAGGACTAAAAATACAAGCTAGATAGTGTTTATCACCGTGCATGGCCCATAGTAGGTGCTCAATAAATGTTAACTATTGTTTTCATTATGGTTTCAAGTAAGTTGCACACTTAAATGCACCAGTCAGGTCTTATACTTCTTCATATATCTCAGAGTCTCTGGCACACTGGAGGACAAATAGTAGGAGTTTAATAGATCAACTGTTTGACTGATTAATTCAAGCTCTAAGCACAATGGAAAAAGTTTATTATGTAAAGGGCCCCAATCCACAAATATTTATCAAGTAAGGACTATGATCAGGAAATGGTGCTAGTGATTGTGTTAGGTAGACATTGATAAAGAATTAAAAAGACAGAAATCTCTAAAACTCTAAAAAATGAAAAACCTGAGCCCATCCTCAACACCGAAAGCTAGGCTTATGTATACACAGTTTCCAGCGGTCCCCAACCTTTTTGGCACCAGGGACTGGTTTCATGGAAGACGATTTTTCCACAGACAGGGGGCGAGGGGGAAGCAGGGTGGGGGGACGGGGGGCAGAGCTCAGCCAGTGATGGGGAGCAGCTGTAAATACCCTCGTTCACCCACCACTCACCTCCTGCTGTGTGGCCCGGTTCCTAACAGGCCACGGACCGGTACCAGTCTGTACCAGTCAGGTCTTACACGTCTTCGTATATCTTAGAGGGACCACAGACAGTTTCTATAATTCAAGTTGAAGCTCATATCATACTCAGGAATTTACCAAAACACTGGTAGTCTTAGCAACTGTCAGAAAATAAATGTGTCGTCCGCTCCGTCCATATGCATAATTTGCACATGCTGATTATTTATCTGCTCAAGACTGCCTGTGTCGTGTCTTTTCATCAGTCCAGAACCACATTTCTTCTACTCCACCCTAGACCTTTTCTATCTTTTACAGACTTAACTGTGATCTGTTTTAAGAAAAGAAAATAAATTAGTTTCCCAGGAAATCTACATGAGCATTATCTCCAAAGAGGGGACCCCACTGAGAGCTACATAAGCCTTGGCCATTGTTTTGTTAAATAATAATAATAACTTAAAATGTGATGACAGCAGCTGATGCCTAACTGGAGGGTAAAGACCAGTCTTGTTGGCGTTGCCTGGCAACCTATGGGTGACATCTTGGAGAATGTGAAGGGGTCCCGCGAGTCGGGAGAGGTCGTGGCATCAGAATTGAGGGAACTGAAGGATCTCTGAGGATTCACAAAGGTCTCGACTGATCTTATTTCACTCATTTCAAAGGGATCTGATCTTCATCTGTGAGATAAAATTGAAGGATCTTGAGGTGCATGCATTTCTGCTTTTCTGAACTTTTTATGTTTACTTTTGAGTTTAAAAGCCATAAATACTTGGAAGAATGCACAATTTCAAGGATTGGTCAGGAAGAGTTTTAGACATGACTAAATCTTCCCCCAAAAAATCCCACAAATAAATGAATTTGCCTGAAAACTGAGGCTCAAACGTTCAAATTTCAGTTTGCTAATTGAAATTCAATTTGAACTAGACTAGCCAACCTATATATGTGCAACACAAATAAATACTAAAATTGTGCAATTTTCCGTAAATTGCAATAGGACAACTGCAATGTACCGTACACTATATTACATGCTGGACATAGAAAGATGCAGTGGACATTGTCTCTGCTCCCAAGGGGTTTTTATTGAGGGAAGTGGAGATAGATGGATATATTTTTTATATTTGCAATTCCTTCCCCAAATCAAAGTGTATCATCTGATGAGGTTTCTGGCCATGGCACTGTCAGTGAATAGCCCAACCATCCACCCATTTATTCATCTGAAACTTGTAAGTTGTTCCTGATCCTTCTCTCCCATTCCCCCCTTATCTTGACAATCACAGATCCTATCACACCTCAGCCTTCTCTACTTCTGCCCACGGTCTCTGCTAACTTCTCAGACTGGTCCATATGACCTCTTGCTCAGACTCCAGAAATAGCTTCCTAACTCATTTATTTCTCCTCCTGTGACACCTTAAGAACAATTGTGAAGCCACACTGTCTACTTTCAAATCCCAGCTCTGACTTTCCCAGCCGTGTGACATTAGGTAATTACTATCTCTTTACCTTACTTTTTGGATCAGTAAAATGAGGATAATAATAATATTTTATAGCATTGCTTTGAAGATTGTATTGCCATAGAACAACACCTGACACATAGTAAACACTCAATAAGAATTAGCTATTTTTATCATCACCTCTTCCCTTCCTTAAAATAGTCCCACTATGCTTAGATAAAATCAAACTCCTAAGGTATACAAGGCCTTTCCTGACCTGGGCCCTACCTATAGGTGCCCTCATCTTGAAGCAATAGCAAACCCACTCACTCTTTGAATCTGTTTCAGCTACACTGGTCTTCTTCCAGTGTCCCACAAAAGCCAAACTCAGGGCTTTTATATATGCTGTTCTGTTCTTTGAAACTTTGCATGGATAAATCCTTTCGTTCTTTTAAGTCCTGTTTAATGTCATCTCTTCAAACAGGCACTCTCTGAACTCCCTACCTAAGGTAGATTCCCACGCCTGTTAGTCTATCCAGCATTTTATTTGCTCCCTCCCAGCATTCGCTACGGTGGAATTTAACTCTTCTACCTGAACAGGGGTCAGTAAACTTTTTCTGTACAGGGCCAGAGAGTAGATATTTTAGGCCTCATGGGCCATGCAATCTGTCTCAAGTACTCCACTTCTGCCATTATAGCATGAAAGCAGCCATTTAAAACATGACAATGAGGGAGCATATCTGTGATCCAATAGAACTTCACTCATGGATACTGAAATTTAAATTCCATATGATCTGTGTGCATCGAAAAATATTTTTTCTTGTGATTTTTTTGTAATAATTTTAAAAATTTAAAAATTATTCGTAGCTCGCTGGCCATACAAAAACAAGTGAATTTGGCCCTGCAACAGAATATAAGCGTTATGAAGGAAGACATGCGTTTGTCATGGTCACTGTTGTCTCCAGTATTCAATCCAGGGTCTGATATATAATGGTACTTGCTAATTACTTTCTTAATGAATGAATAAATCTGGCTTCAAGTTATCATAATCATAATTAGATCCACAAACCCAAAACAAGATGGAAATTTGAATAGAAAATAATAAAAGTTAATTTTTATCCTATGTGTTATAGTTTACAAAATACTATATATATTATCTCCTTTCATCTCCTTTCATCTCTCAAAAATCTTTGAGATAAGAAAGACAATAATTATTATAAACGTGAGTTTAAAAATTGAATGACTTACTAAGGAAATACAGCTAATAAATGTTGGGGTTATAACAAGAACCTAGTGCCATTTCCTCTTGGCAGTGACTCACGTGTAGTCCCTGAACCAGCGACACAAGCGTCTCCCAGAGCCTATGAGAAATGCAAATTCTCAGGCCCCAACCCCAGACCTACTGAATGAAAAACCCCAGGTGTGGGGCGCAGCAATCTCAGTTTTAACAAGCACCCCATATGATTCTGATGAATGCTAATGTTTGCAAACCACTGCTACAGGCCCGTGGCTCTTGGCACTGGCTTTGCCTTAGAATCACTTAAAGAGTTAATAAAAATCATCCATGCCTGGGCGCCACCCCCAAGACAGTTTCATTTTGTCGATCTGGGGTTGGGTGTGGGCATCAGTATTTTTAAAAGCTCTCCAGGTGACACTAAAGTATATCCAGAGTCAGGAACTACTGCCGTTAAAGGCCATGTTTCCTCTTGTAACAGGAAAGAAATGTTGCCCAAATAAGTTAGGATCACCTGCCATAGATCCAAACCAATATTAGGTCCTGAACTTATTCTCTTCCTGGGACATGTAAAGATGAATTTCCTGCAGCCTCAGAGAACTTAATAGAGTTTCACAGACACCACAGGCCGCAGACTAAGACCTGCCGCCGTAACCTCTCACGGCCCAATTTCTCCCCGGGCCTTTATTCCCATTGCCACGACGCCCTCCTCCCCGCTTCCATCAGCTGATTGCCCAGATCCCATTAGAACTCAGGGCAGGTGCGGCTTGGAATGAAGCAAGAACTCATCTGTTCCTTCACGTTCTCACTCCTGATGTTTGCTAGTTCGTGTGATTAATTTTATCAATTTTCCTGACCCGCTTTGCCACCGAAATAAATATGACAGCTGCTATGCTGCCTCGATTCTTCCTCTTGCCAAGTGAGATGCTGAGGTGTGTTTTCTTGTTGATCGCAGACTTGAGTAAATACCAAGTAAACAGACCAAACAGGATCTGTCCTGGTCACACTGACAAGGCAGGTGTGGAAGCAAATACAAACACTTCGGTGAGACACAAAACGTAGAGAGCTAATTTCCCATGTTCTGGTTTTCCCAGGTACTCATTCAGGGAAACAAATATCACGTCCCCGCATTTTCAAATCTGCTTTACCTACTGGTTCTGATTTTTCTCCTTTCAGAGTTGACTGCTTGATCTGTGACAATACCAAAATACTTAGTCTCCGACTACCTATTATAGTCACGGTACGGAAGGGGTAAGATGACAGAGCAAAGAATGTCTGAAAATGTTTTGCAAGCTCTAACCTGTCCCAGAAATGCTAAGCTGTTATTATCAGAAGAAGTGCAACATCATCTTTATTCAAAAGAAGGGAAATCATTTGTGTGGAGCACCTACTATTAATATTAATATATGACAGGTACTTTGCATCATTTTTGATTACCATTCATTTTAAGAAAAGTATATTGGCCCCCATTTCAGAGGAAAATCGAGGTTCAAATGGCCGAGTGCCTGTTCTTAGTTGAACCACCTATGAGCTCAAGACCAGGTGTTCTCTCCATCTTACTGCTGCTCAGTGGTGAGCAGACACACGCAGGGCTGCCTCTCCTGCTCCCGGGGAGCAAGTCCAGCTTCAAGGCCAGACAGGGTCACGATGAAGCCTGAATCAGTCTCATGGGAAAATAAAATAAGCCTGTCTTTGTGTGGTTTAATTTGAATAAAAATCAAAAGACACTTCAATTCAAAATCCATGGCTATGTATCTAAGCAAGTTATAGTCTATGATTCAGTTTTCTAATGTGTAAACTACATAAAATAATAACCACAAGTTTTGATTTTGAAGGTTAAATTAGCTTAAAAAGATAATGTACACCAAAACAAATGTCTGGAACCATTCCTGATACAGGAATGGTGCTCTGAGAGCTGAATTTGGATATGAATCTTAGTGCTTATGTAAGAAAATGCCACCATTAGCTATTTATGCCTTTGACAAAATATTCTCAGGGTAATATTAATACATGTCAATTAAAGTGTGTGTGTGTGTTTCTGGGGAAGAATAACAAAATAAACTGGTTATTGGTGAATAGCACCTGGTCATTTCACATTCTTCGTAACTAGCTGAGGGCTATACAGGTATGTGCACAAAAGGGAGTAGACACCAGCCTGGAGCTTTATTCTGCAAAGGAGGGCAGTGATGTCAGTTTTGCTAGGAAAAAAATTGAAAACATGATGCCAAAGTTTATTTTCCTAAATCCTTCAACTGGAAGGAGCCTTCAGAGGCCATTTGCTTCTAGTCTTCAGGGAGTAAATATTGTTATCTGTTTTAGATAGGACCAAAGTACGGACCAAACACTGTAACAACTTTGCCAGTGAGCAGCTAAGAGCAGCCTAGAGTACAAGTCTACCTCTGTCCCTGGCAGTGTTATGAAGGTTATAATTGACTTGTCCGGCCTCTCTTCTATCCACAACGATAGATCTAGTTCTGGGCAATCCATCCAGGATGGTTGCAAGAGCTGGGGAGGGGCTGGGGATGGAGGCGAAACTGGAATAGAGGAGAGCCTTTCCCTGGTGGTCTGGGCCAGCCTCACCATCCCTCATTCCCTTTTCCACCATTCCCTACATTTGGCCTGCTCTTTAAAATAAATAAATAAAGTCATCTAAGCTTGAACCCCTAAAAATTGGATGGGGACATGATATGGTGTCAGCTGATAACAGAGAAGGATGTGTTTAAAGGAGGGAGTCAAAGACATCCGCTGCAGCTGGGTGTCCTGCTGCTCTCTCATTGCTCTGGAGGTTGTGTTCATGTCAGTAACAGCAGCAATGATAACAGCAATAAATTGTTATCAGCGTTAGCTTGCATTTGACTTGGTGATGGCTTGAGGAGAATAAACTGCCAGCCCATTCCCGAGTACACAACGGTGCCCTTGGCCAATGGATCATTCCCTTCCTACACAAAACCTCCTCCTCCTCGAAGTGGCTATCCTGCTGCCTCTCATCACTCGACTCCCTGCTGGGGGAAAGGCAGAAGTGAATAGAATGGAGATATTGTCTTTCTCGGTGGTCCCCTGGGCTTGAGTACAGTGGTGTAAGTGCTCAGCTATTTCTCCTCCATCTTATTTGCAAAAGGAAAATGAGATCAAGGAACAGAGGGAGAGAGACTCCTGTTACTTTCTTTTGCACTGATCACTGCACACATCGTCACCTCTGTCACTGCAGTGGAGACTTGGTAGAGCCCTGAATCACAGACCCACCTTTGTCAGCAGAAGAATTAGGCATGTGACACAAAGTCTAATTTCCAGCCTCCCAATTGCCCAGGCAGACCTCATCCTCTGAATTCCCCTCCTCCTAGATGAAGGGAGCAGGGAGAGGGGCTCCTGCTGGCAGAGTGTTGAAAGCACAATCCATGACACAGGCCTGGGAGGAAGATTTTGCTTGCGAAATGCAAGAGCTTCGGTGTTTTGCACACCAAGCTTGTCTTCTAATGACAGCCCTGGGAGCCAGACATTTCCAAGTGCTAATTAGAGGTGTTGATTATTGTGGTAACCCTGTGGGGGCTCAACCCAAGCCCGAGAGCAAAAGCCACAGATAAAATAAAGATTGTTACAGTAGCTTCCAGTGTCACATGAACATCAATACTGGATCGTCAATGCTCAGGCACAATCCAATCTGAGACTCTGGCTACTGCAGTGACAGAGTCCCAGGGTGATACACGGGGCTGTCACGCTATTCACAATATGCAGTTCTGATCGAGGCACGGATACTCCATCCTAATCAATCAGGGAAAACTCGCCAGGACTCAGATACAGAGAGCCTGACTTATGACAGGATTTCACTACATCATGAGCAAAAGCCGTGAAGATGGGACATACAAAGAACCTCTACCCTCCAGCTCTAAAACAAATGAGCTTTTTCGAAACACAGTATGCTGTATTTCCGCTTGTGATTTTATACATGCACATATTTTGACATGCACACACATGATTTCTCTCATGGAGAAGGTATTTATGTTATTGATTTACTCTCACTTTACATCCATATCTTTTGACAGTTCACGACTCTATTGAAAAGAGAATGTGAATCGGAAACAGAAGTCTTGAGGATGAGTCTTAATTTGAGAGGCAAGCAAGTAGTGAGGTGAGAGCTGAGGCTCTAGAATCTGAAGAGGGTTGAGTACCAACTCCCACCCTCTTTCTTAAGCCTTCTAAACCTCAGTTTCCTCCTCTATAAAATGGGGATTAATAATAGTACTTACCTCATAAGATTATTGAGAATGAAATGAAATAACAACTGCCAAACTGTTAGCACTGCATCTAGCATTGATGTTGATCAAACCACTTAGCCTTTTATTCCTCATTTGAAATAAGCACAAAATAATAGAATTCTACTTTCAGGATTTTTTCAAGGATTAAATGGGGGATGGTATTTATGTTTTGTTTTTGTTTTTTTGAGACAGAGTCTTGCTCTGTCACCTGAATATAATGCTATGGCATTATCATAGTTCACAGCAACCTCAAATTCCTGGGCTCGGGCGACCCTCCTGCCTCAGCCTCCCAAATAGCTGGGACTACAGGCACACCACCATACCCGCCTAATTTTTCTATTTTTTTCTAGAGATGAGGTCTCACTTTTGCTCAGGTTGGTCTCCAACTCCTGATCTCAGATGATCCTCCCACCTCAGCCTCCTAGAGTGCTAGGATTACAGGCGTGAGCCACCACACCCAGCCAGGATGCTACTTATCAATCATTATGAATTAACTAATGACGGTAATGATTATTATTAATCCCAACCTAAGTCATTATCCATTTTGAAGCTGGATGTCTAGCCCGGGATTAGATGGAGATCTTTTCCTTTGAGCCTTTGACTTATTGTGTGACCTTGGGCAAGGGGTAACCCCTTTTAGTTGTTTTTTTTTTTTTTTATCTGAAAGCTGATTAACAAAACTTGTCAGAATTCAAATGAAAAAATGCATGTTGAACTTTTTGCCACCTATGAAGCACTATATATACACCTCTTTTATAGTGCAGTTGGCTTTTAGTTGGACAGACCCAGATTCAACTTCATTTCTACTATTTACTAATTCCATATGCTAGAGTTACTTAAGTTAACCTTGGTTCTAAAATGAGGAAAATAACGCCTGCCCCCAAAGGTCAATGTATAAAACGCCTAGCACCGTACCTGGGACATGAGATATAATTAATAAATGTCCATTCTCTCCCACACTTATTCACTGGGTGATGCTGATTAGGATAATGGGGATACCTCTTTTCTTACAAAGGGAAGACAAGGTTAGTTTAAAGAAGTATTAATATGAGTACGGAGCTGGGCAGCAAGAGACACATGAAAGTGCAAAGAAGGAGGAGAAATCACTCTCAACCCTGCACACAGGCAGCCCAGCTCTGGGCGCTGCACTCTATCCCTGGTCTAAACAGACCCGGGGGGGCATGGCAGGGATGGAGGAGGGCAGAGCCATGTAGTCATTTTTTTCTTCTGAGATATTCCCGGGCTGCTTAAACCCTCCCCTTATCCCCAGAGCTTGCATTTCTCAACACCAGCAATCTGTACATTGAAGTCACTTTACTCTGTTGGGAGGAATAAATCTGACCTCCTCAGAGTCCACTGAAGCAAATTGCTAGCACCTTCTCAGACACAAAGGAGAAAATCAAGGTTGACTGCAAAATTCTTCTAGTTGCTTTGAGGAAGGCATACTACTTGAATTCAATGGAAAGCATTACTCAAGGCGTGCTCTAGAGAATGCTGGTTCCAAGAGATATTTTCTTTTTGTAAAGGGCCTACCATATGTTTAAAAGTTAGCAAAACATTACATGTTATATCCTCCATCTTAGGATTGACAATTAACATAAGCTTCTTATTGGAGAGGGATTCTGGTAAAACAGCTTGTAGATTCTGACAGTGTTTCCCAAACTGATTTGACAATAGAAATCATTTTCCAAATAACACCTATAAAATTCTATGAAACTTGTTCCAAGAAAGGTACTTTGGGCAACCCTGCAAATAATCTCTCTTCTCCCAAGTATCCGAAATTCCACTTTAAGTTTTAGTGGGTCCTTTATAGATCGAAGGTGTTCAATAAGTATGTACTAAATTAATGGATCCCATATGTGATTAGCGATTTGGCAAAAAATTAGACAATTAGTTTATGCTGGTTCATGTGACACCACATACAGTCAACCAGCTAATCTATCAACCCACAAATATTTATCCAACACGTATACCCTTTGTCATTAAGTGAATAATTTAGTACAAGGGAATTTGTTATTATAATGCAAAGAATTCAATGCACTGGGCCTCATTTTAATTTGGTCCAACTCTGCAGAAACTTGTCAGTGTGTTTGTTTCTAGTTCACATTTCTCTTTGGCTCATAAGAGGTCAGTTAGCCCCCATTACATATTTTTTGGAATCGTCCTGATTTTCAATATACTCTCCCATTTGTCTCATAACCCACTGTACCAAACTTTAATACTTCAAGACCCAAACTACATATTTTTGTTTTTTGAGACAGGGTATCACTCTGTCACTCAGGCTAGAGTGTAGTGACACAATCATAGCTCACAGCAACCTCAAACTCCCGGGCTCAAGTGATCCTCCCAGCTCAGCCTCCCAAGGAGCTGGGACTACAGGCCTGTGCCACCACATCTGGCTAATTTTTAAAGTTTTTGTAAACACCTATGTTGCCCAGGCTGTTCTCAAATTCCTGGCCTCAAGCAATCCTTCCACCCCAGCCTCCCAAAGTGCTAGGATAACAAGCGTGAGCCCCTGCACCCAGCTCCGAACTACACTTCTTAGATTTCTCCTTTCACCTCTTATTAGACATTATTTTTTATCACATATATTTATGTGATATTCATAAAGTATAGTCACAGTATTCACAGGCAATATGGTGGGAGGGATTGTCCATGCCAAATGAGATGAGAGGAATCTGATCTCTGTCTCCAAGTGTGGTGACAAGGAAGGTAAAATTTAATGTTTTTCTTGTCATTTTTTTTATTTTTTAAAATACCATTTTGTGGTTATATGTAGATCTCTGTGCTACAGGTTTATGCATTCTGAAAAAGGTAGTTTAGACTGGAGGGAAATGCACACCACAGGGTCCTCATATTGATGCAAATACCTTCTTCTTTCCACGGTCTTATGAGAGCCAGCAATGGTGGCGACTGTGATGATTTACATTCCACAGGAAGGGTTAACCTCATCGCATGGCCACTGTTGTCTCAGGACAACTTGTCAGCCCACAAGAACGTCCCATAATGGATTTGAAGTGGATTGTGCAGCCCCTTGCAAGGTGGATGCTGTATTTATTGAATAGACATTAAAAAGAACATTTCTCAATTTCTCAGCACTGAACTCAGGGTCAATGGATCTTCTTGGCACTGACATGCTGAGTCAACTCCTAGCTCAAAGCTTTTAAAGGGACTGGGGTTAGATTAAAGGATTAGACTCCGTCTTGAATGTTTCCCTGGCAAAATTGTTGGGTCTTAAATCATTTATGTTGCCTTGCAGTGCTTTAGTTGGCCTTTCACTGCTAGCTTTGAAACACACCTACATACACACACACACACACACACACACACACAGATACACACACACAAGCACTCTCACATAGACAACACACAAAGAGCATAACAACTCCTCTTTTGTAGATTTGACTAGGGATTTTTTGCCTCTGAGAGAAAACTACTCCAGATTTATCATATAGATCAATTGCTGTGCCTTTAGCAATTATTTTAAGATAGTAGGCCATGTCTGTGTACTCTGATTGAATCCCCACCCTCCAAGTGGAAACCAAGCCTGCAATATCTGTGCCTTTATATCCTGCCACACTGTTATCTTTAATGTAGACCCAATTGACTAATTGACTGTGTTGAAGACAACTACATTCCCTCTCACACACCTTATGCATGCATTATTCCCACTTCAGCATTCATTGGAATACCTACCCATGCAGTCAATCACTGTCACCTGTCACCCTGCAAGAAGTTTGTGTACACACAATGCCATTCACTCATTGATGGCTTCTTACAAAAGAAAACAAGGCCTTGTACTCACGTACAATTAAATTCAGGTCAAACATGCACACCCCTTATGTAGTTTTACACATTCTAATGTAGAAAAATACCTGGCATGGTACAGTGTGCATAGCACCTATACATAGAAGCCCACCCAAGAGGGGTTCAAGCAGGGGAGGAATGGATATTTACAAGGTCACCATATATTGAAAAGAATGCAGGATTTAGAAAAGCGTCACCTGGGTTCAAATTCTAGCTTGACTTCTCATTAGCTTATTAGATGTGCAATAAACCAAACAAAGCAAACATTCCTCTGTGGTATTAAACATCAAGAAATTTTGGAAATACCTCCAGGAATCAATACACCAAAATGCTAGTTACTTTATTGCCTAGAACCTACTTATCCCATCTAATTCTTAGTTGAAGTCAAAATGAATCAAGTAACACAAAAGTAGCTGTGATGGGATAAACATCAAAGTGAGACAGAAAAGTCAGGAATAATGGTTTAAATGCAGAATATGAACTCCATGTCTTCCTTGGGGCTTCAACACTACTCTACAAAAACCTTCCATGCCAGCCAAGGTGGCCTCCTGACTGACGTGCCAAGGCACCTCCATCTCCACTTTCTTTCTAATGCTTTTTCTTGCACTCCGTATACCATCTTCCCTCTTCTCTGTCTATCCAAATCCTACATTATAACTGAGTCCAGTTTCAAAGCACTCTGGTGAGTGCTTCTCTGATCACCATAGTCCCAGTGGCCTTGACCTTCTTTTCACTTATTCAGTTGCAATGTTTATTATTTTTTCATGTGAATATTTGTTATGATTTATTTCACCAATCAGATTGAGAGCTAAACAAAAACTGTAGCCAAATTTTACATGTCTGATTTTTGCATATCATCCCTTACCTCCCAGGCAAACACACATACACATAAACACACACAGATGCACATGTATACACATGCACACACACATACATTTTTACATATCTGATTTTTTTTGTTGTTGTTGTTGACTAGTGCTTTGTGTATGGTGGTGCCCATCAACTATTGGTTTCCCATTTGATGTTGGTTCTTGTATAAACTGTTTTGAACCATATAGTGCTCTCTCCTATCCATTGTTGGGTCTATTTAACTTCAGCTTCAGTCTAGTACACTCGACGTCCTGTAATCTATTCTATTCCTTTGGAGTATTTAATGAATTTTAGTACAGTAATGAATTTGCACTTGATATTATTGCCCTGGTTCTGGTATCCAGGCTACTGCCCAATTTTTGTAAAGTTCTTGCCTGGTATCCAAGCCTTGTAATTCTTTAATTTCACTGTGCTTGAAACCCAATTTCAGAATTCTAACCATTCTCCTATTTACTCCGAGAAAGAAACTATACATAACTCCCAGAAATTCTCTTTAAAACCTAGAGCCCTACCCCTGAAGGCAGAGTCCAAAGTTGAGGCACTAATGTCTGCTCACCAACTACTTTTAACCCTTGCCCTCAAACTCTTTGATCTTCAATCCAGCTTCCACCAGAACAATGACTGCTACTCTTACTGGATGCTAAATTTAAGTTTCTTATGCTACACCCCATTTTTCTCTTATCCTGCTCTCATTGAACCTTTTCTTTCAGACTCTGAACTTCTACCTCCACATCCCAAATGATTTTTTCCTCTGGCCTCCAAGATCTGGTGTTCTTTCTAACTCCCCCAGCACTTATACATTTATTGTTCTGTATTTCCCAGCCTCAAATAATGACATGCAATACCCCATGAAGGTAGCACCAGACCCTGCACTGCCATGAGGAGGGGCAGGATTCAGAAATCACCCATCACTATGCTTTTTTGACACCATGATTTACCTGCTGGAATCCTAACTTGCCTTAAGCTGAGTCCAACTTCAAGTATCTTCCCCAAATTTCCACATCCAGGTTCTGCCTATCCAGCTCTGATAATGTCAGAGCTGGTGTATATCATGGGACTAGGTCTGTGGCAGCCACACTGACGTAAGCTCAATATTACTTACTGAGCAAGAGGATAGTCTGAGACACCAATTAATAGTGTCATTTTTGTGGTTTGCTACCCCCAATGATCTCATAGACAAAAGGACCCAGTGAATTGCTCAGAACAATTTCAATGCTTGATGTAACTCAGACAGTACCTGTGAACTCAGGCAAACAAGGAACAATGCTGAGTTTTTACTCTAAAGCAACAGGGTCAGAAATTGGTCACAAGGGCTATGAAAAGGGAAACAAAAATAATAAGGAAATAGGCAAAATAAACACAAGATGGTTCCATAGTGATAACAGTTTTCATTCTTCCCCTGTTCCTAATCCAGTCCTCATTTCTCAAAGCTCTTTTGAACCAGCCAAAGGGTCTCAATCACAAACCTAGACACAGAGATGACAATATTGTTAACTCTGTGTGTGTGCCAAACTACTGTCATAGCTCAGAACACAGGCAAATTACTAGTTATTATTGGAACCAAGGCACAGGTTACTCAATAAGATGAATTCATTGCTTCAAAAGAGGTTGGCTTGAGGTTTCTTGTTTGATGTTTTCTTATACATCTCAAGTAACAGTGAGCCTTGATGCCCAGTAGATTGATTTCCCCCACCTTGTTCCTGGAATTTAAGTGCCCCTTCTTCCATTTTGGATTCTCAGAGAATTTTGAAAGTAACAAGAAGAAAGTTACTCATTTATATAGAAAAGAACCTCCAAAAGGATAATAGCAGATTTCACAGCAGAAACCTTGCAAGCCAGGAGACAGTGGGAGGAAATATTCAAAGTGTTGGGATGGGGAGTGGGGCAGAAATGAAAGTGTCAGCCAAAAATGCTATACCCAGAAAATCTGTCAAAAATAAAGGAGAAATAAAGGCTAATATCTCTGATGAACATAGATGCAAAAATCCTTACCAAAATACAAGCAAACTAAAACTGAAATTAACAGTACATGTGAAGAATTATACACCATGATCCTTGGGATGCAATGACAGTTCAACATATACAAATCTATAAATATGATACACCACATCAACAGAATGAAGGAAAAAATCCTGTAATCATCTCAATAGATGCAGAGAAAGCATTTAACAAAAACTCAATATCCTTTCCTAATTAAAAAAAAACCTCTCAACAAATTAGGTATTAGGGCTCTCAAGGAAAGTCCCTCAATATAATAAAGGCTATATGTGGCAAGCACATAGCTAACATAGTACTCAGTGGTGAAAATCTAAAAGTTTTCCATCTAAGATCAGGAAGAAGACAATGGTGCACACTCTTACCACTTCTGTTAAACATAGTACTGAAAGTTCTGCCTAGAGCGATCAGACAATAAGTAAATAAATAAATGGCATCCAATTGGAAATGGAAGAATTAAAATTATATCTGATTACAGATGACATGATCTTATACATACAAAACCCTTAAAATGCCTCCAAAAATAACTATTAGAACTAATAAAAAAATCAATAAAATTGTAGGATATAAAATCAACATACAAAAATCAGTAGCATTTTTATATATTCATGATACTGCCCAAAAAAGAAATCAGGAAAATAATCCATTTACAATTGTATCAAAAGAGTAAAATATTTATGAATAAATTAAACTAAGAATATGAAAGTACATTCAAAACTATTTAATATAAGACATGGATGAAAGAAAATAAAGAAGACCCAATAAATGAATATATATCCCATGTTCATGGACAGGAAGCATTAATATTATTAAAATGTCCATGCTACCCAAAGTGATCTACAGATTTAATGCAATCCCTATCAAAATTCCAGGAGTATTTTTCACAGAAGTAGAAAAAAGATAATCTTAAAATGCATATGGAACCGCAAATAATCTGTTATAGCCAGAATAATCTGGAGCAAAAAGAACAAAGCTGGAGGCATCACATTACCTGATTTCAAAACATAGTACAGAGCTATAGAAATCAAGATACTCTGGTACTTGAATAAAAACAGAAATATAGATCAATGGAACTACAAAGACCCCAGAAATAAATCCAAATATTTACAGTTAATCAATCTTCAATGAAGATGCCAAGATTACTCAATAGGGAAAGGAGAGTCTCTTCAACAACCGTCGTTGGGAAAACTGGAGGTATCCAAATACAGAAGAGTTAAAATGAATACTTATTTCACACCATATAAAAAAATAAAATCAAAATAGATTGAAGACTTAAACATAAGACCCAAAACTGTAATATTCCTATAAGAAAACAAAGGGAGAAATCTTCTTGACATTTGTCTGGAAAATGATTTATTTTATTTTATTTACTTTTTTTTTTTTTGGGTCAGAGTCTCACTCTGTTGCCCAGGCTAGCATGAGTGCTGTGGCGTCAACCTAGCTCACAGCAACCTCAAACTCCTGGGTTCAAGCAATCCTTCTGCCTCAGCCTCCCGAGTTGCTGGGACTACAGGCATGTGCCACCATGCCCGGCTAATTTTTTCTAATATTTTTAGTTGTCCGATTAATTTCTTTCTATTTTTAGTAGAGACGGGGTCGTGCTCTTGCTCAGGCTGGTCTCAAACTCCTAACCTCGAGAGATCCACCCGCCTTGGCCTGCCAGAGTGCTAGGATTACAGGCGTGAGCCACCGCGCCTGGCCGATTTATTTTATATAACCCTAAAAGCACAAACAAAAGCGAAATTAGACAGATGGGATTATATCAAACTAATAAGCTTCTGTACAGCCACGGGGAAAAATATCAGATTGAAGAGACAATCTATAGAATGGAAGAAAATATTTGCAAAACATACATCTGATAAAGAGTTAATATACAAAATATATAAGGAATTCAAACAATAGCAAGAAAACAAACCCAGTTAAAAAATGGGCAAAGGACCCAAATAACATTTCTCAAAAGAAGACATATAAACAATCATTTATAGGTCTATGAGCATGTCGTACACACATAAAAACATACAATTTTTACTTGTTAATTAAAATAAATAATTGTTTTAATATAAAAAAATTCTCAGCATCACTAATCAACAGGGAAATACAAGCCAAAGACATAATGAGACCTCACACCTGTTAGAATGGCTATAACCAAAAAAACCAAAGATAAGTGTTGGCCAAGATGTAAAGAAAGGGGAATTCTTATCCGCTGTTGGAGGGAATGTAAATTGGCGCAGCCATTATGAAAAAAAGTATTGAGGTTCCTCAAAAAATTAAAAATAGAACTACATCTGATCCAGCAATCTCACTTCTGAGTGTATATCCAAAGGAAATTAAATCAGTACCTCAAAGAGTTAGCTGCACTTTTTGTACACTGCAGCGTTATTCACAATAGCCAAAATATATAATCAATCTAAGTGTTCATAAATGGATGAATGGATAAAGAAGATGTGGTAAATATATATAACAACAGAATATTATTCAGCCTTTAAAAAGAAGGAAATCTGTCATTTGTGATAACATGGATGCACCTGGAAGACATTGTGCTACACGAAATAAGCCAGGCACAGAAAGACAAATAGTATCATGATCTCACTTATATGTAGAATCAAAAAAAGGAAAGTTCATAGAAGCAGAGAGTAGAATGATGGTTGCCAAGAGTATGGGGGTGGGTGGGGGGTAAGTGGAGAGGTGATGGTCAAAGGGTACAAAGTTTCAGTTAGGCAGGATGGGCAAGTTCTGGATATCTAATGCACAGCATGGTGGTTATAATTAACAATACTTAGTTGTACACTTGAAATTTCCTGAGAGACTATATCTTAAATATTCTCATCACATACACACACTCACACACACACACACTCACACACACACTATATGTGAGGTGATGGATGTGTTAATTAGTTTGATTTTGGCAATAATTTCACAATGTATATCAACACATCATTTTGTATCCCCTAAGTATATTTAATTTTATTTGTCAACTATACCTCAATAAAGCTGAAAAAATAATAAATAAAGTTCTAAGCTTGTGATTTTCTTTCTCTAAATTCTCCAGTTCTGGAAGAATCAGCCAGCCCATCCACACTACCATTCAAGCACCATAAAGTTCTATTGGTATAAGAATTTGGTGACTTCAAGCGTCATTTTCTGTAAGCACCTGACTCTAGGCAGGTGAAGGCGATGATTTAAGCAATTGTTTTGCGAGTGTATGACATGGATGATTACGACCTATTTTCCACTGGCAATGAAGTTTTTACTTCCTCTAATGCTAGCCAGATCAAAGAACTAATTGAAGATTCCCATTTTTAATTTCCTATTCCCTTGAAAACACTTCTGGTACAGAAACCTGTTTTAGTCAGACTTCCATTAAAAAACAGAAGCCATTAAATATATTGGGGACACAAAAAGTTTAACATAGGGATTGCGGGTTTGTGTAATTTTTGGAAAAAGCTCCAGGAGCAAAGGTCAAGGAAGCTGACACTGACAATATCAGACTGAAGCTTCAGAGTGGATGATTCTTAAAACTTGCCAGGAAGCTACTAAAAAGTTTGCACCAACTGTCAGCCTGCAACAGTGATGAGAATGATTCTGAAGAGCTCACTGGGAAGCCACTGTGACTCTCGCCTTTGTCCCTGCATCGGTGCAATTGTGTCCAGAGAATAATGGCTTCTCCTTTTCCATTTTCAAAATCACATGTGATCTATTCTTATAGGAAAAAAATCTAACTGAGAACTACAAAGCGAAAGGAATTCTTGGACCTGTAATTTCTGGCTTTGTTTCTGCAATGCATGTAAAGCTTAGAAAGGGATGATGGTGATGATGATGTCTGACTAACAACATATAACACAGGGCAATTATCAAAAGAAATAAATCATTAATGATAGTGTTCCAGGCATTGGTTTGCCGATCAAAAGGATTATATTTGGGGATAGAGTTTCTTCAGGAATGTCTAATGCACGACATGTAGACAAATGATTATCCTGCCTAGTACAACACCTATTCTAGCTCTGCCTTAAGAAAAATAAAAACAATTCTCAATATAAGTTTCTGCACATTCTCCAGGGTACCTCTCCAATAAGTCTATATCTTTCCATCTCCACTTCCACAACTCTAAACCAAGTAAATGTCATTTCTCATCTAGAAAACTGTTTTACCCCCATTCAGTTATCTGTATTCACTATGATCTCTCTAAAGTGAAATCAAATAACGACACCTCCCTCCTTAAAATTCTTCCACCTGCCCTACACCCCTACCATGAGTTTCATCCTTACTAAACTTCCCTCAGTTTTTTAGCTGTGCCATATTTTCCCTTCTCAAGCATCATTCTCTCTGTTCAGTACACCCTCTCCCCTTCCCCACTACCTACCCAACTTTCTTCTACTGTTCCTTTGGACAAGCAAGCCCAAAACTCTTCCAAGTTTTAGCTTAAATGCCTTTTCCGTGGGTAGCTGGTCTCAGTCTTAATCACTATGCTCTGCTACCGCTTTTGCTTCCTTTAGCTTAAGGTTTATTCTAGAGACTAAGCAAATGGTTGCTCTTAGTTCAGCCCTTTGTGTGGCTCACCCTATCTCACCACTGAAACAGCAGAAGCAGGAAATGAGTTAGAATGGAAAAAAACAAAAACAGCCAAGCTGACAACAGCTACTCAGGCTTTCAACTGGCACTTTTCAAGGCACCTCACTGAACTTCAAGGAAGGAAAACTGAGCCTAGAGAGATTTAGATTGACCTAAAGGAGGGAGCTTGAGAACAAGAGCTTTAAAACTTGTTCCCTTGCTTCTGATAGTGTGCCTAACTGCACGTCTACCACCTAGTTGAAAGGTGGAATCAGCATGATATCTCACATACAGTAGGACATCCAAAATACTTGTTGAATGAGTAACTGAGGAAATGGATAAATAATTGAATGAGAACAGAATCTTTCCTTCTTAAATTCCTGTTAGAGTTTAAATCATTCAGCTGACAGTAGCCTTCAAAAGTGATCAGTGTCTGCTGATATGTCGTGTGATTTACACGCTGGATAGTGTGTGCATGTGTGCATGTCATGTTTGGTACTTTTTTTTTATTTCAGCGTATTATGGGGGTACAGATATTTAGGTTATATACATTGCCCTTGCTCCCCTCTCCCCCCCTAAGTCCGAGTTTCAAATATACCCGTTTTTCGAGTGGTGCGCACTGCACTCTTTGTGTATGTATATACCCATCCCCTCTCCCTCCTCCTCCCTCCCCCCCCCCGCCCAACATCCAATAGATGTTATTCTTATATGTGCACTTATGTGTTGATCAGTTAATATCAATTTGATGGTGAGTACATGTGGTGCTTATTTTTCCATTCTTGGGATACCTCACTTAGTAGAATACGTTCCAGCTCTCTTCAGGAATATA
>CAUYSK010050180.1:0-80425 GCA_963575035.1 Avahi laniger | reverse complement strand
TGCCTAGGCATAAACCTCCTCTATACAAAGCCTTATACTAAATGCTTTACAGGCACCTTTGTCATGCAGAATAAGTGGTACAACATACTTCACCAGTTTCCAAAGTTCAGACACTAACAATGGAAGAATCATAATAGTATTAATTCTAATTTGCCTATAATTGAGTAATAGTATGTAGATGCTCATTTGAGTCTATTATATAATCATCAGAATATATAAAAGTTAACTCTATGGCTGTTAAACATATATTTTGTAAGCACAACAAAAAACGGGGGTTTTCAAGTTTGTAGGTAAATTGCAACATGAATAAATATTTATTTAATCCTTATCCATATAATGCTTTGTATATCTAGGCACTACATCTTGAAGATGCTGCAATTTCTCTGCCATTATGTGACCACAGTCTGTAAGTTTAAAGAAAACAAATTGCAAAAGATTTAGTGATCCTTGAATTCTTTTCTTTCACAAGTTTCAGTTATCTATAAATCCTTAAGATTAATTCCTTTGTTTAAGAAAGATACTTAACATTAACAGTTTGAGAATTTCTGGTTTCCAAATAGATTTTATCCAACACAGATTAAGTAAAGAGTCCCTAGTAAAATCTAAGTATGTTTATTTTATTTTTTTCCTAATGTAAATTGCTCTGGTATCAATGTTTCTGTCAAAATTTTAAGACTTATTCTCAAGGAAAAAGAAAAGATATTTAATAAATTATAAATTCAAGGACAATATGATACTTTTTACTGTGAACAATATGAGCTTAAACAACAAAATTTACATATCCCATAACCATAGTACTTAAATATTTTTATAAAAGCAACATCTTTCACTTATTCATGGTCAAAACTATTTACTTGATAGCATGTATTTGATTAACCTACATGTTCCCATTTGTATGAATGCATTTGACCTGCCCATAGATCTCACCTGGAATAATCCTGCTGCTGTTGACAGGGTGACAGGGAGAAGAATTCACACATTTATCATTGTGTGCTTCTCCTGACACCTGCAACGACGCCTGACAATTCCAACACTTGAAAACAATTACGGTGAAAAACCACATGGGGAAAATTACATAAGTGCAATTCCTAGGAGACAGAGCAACTTGAAATGATGTGTTGTATAATAAGAAGTTCAGAGCAGAGTAGTGCAACCAGGAGAGAAACTTTGAGTAAGTAAGTTCTGTACTAGGCACGTAAAGACTTGCTACCATTCAGTTTAAGCACCCCACACAAGACCAATTTACAATTATGTTTGGAATAACAAAATCTCTTACATCTCTAAAAATTTTGTGTAAAAATCAACACATATCAAGAGAGAAAAATAAGTGCCACTCTGCAATGATTGGACTATCATTGCTCTATTAATACAACCAACTCGGTTCTCTTTCATAGATGAGCTACTTTGCAACGCAACAACAGGACTGCTTCTTCATAGCAACATACATATATGAATGCTAAACCTCTATGAGCCCTGATTTTATCATCAACAATATGAGATAATATTTTAATCATCAATGAAATGTCAGAAAAGAGATAGCAAATCATAAAATTTACAAGCAAAATAGCTTACTTTTATGTTCTTGAGTTTTATGATACAAATGACTTTAAATGAGAAAGTTGTACTTAAATTTTGGAAGAAGCTCCATAATGCACAGAATAGACACACACACACACACACACACACACAAATATATATATTAGGTATTCATGGAGTTTTAGATTTGTAGAAACCTTTATATTTTTAGTTACAATTAACCATTAACATCATATAATGAAAATTCACCACTCTAAAACTTTGTGAAAAATATACTAGCCTTCTGTCTGGAAAGACTCATGAAAATCTGTGATTCAAGGAGCTAAGGACATTATTCATGCACTGCCATAAGATAATCTATTAATAATTAAAAAGACTGAATATTATGCCTTATCTGGGTGTTTATTTTCCTATGGGTGATACAATTCCAACTATACTGACAGACGCTCAGAAAATATTTATGCTTTCCAACTATCAACTTCTATGTTCTATCAAACAAAAACTATTCACATTAATTTAAAATAATTAAATCAAACCAACAGAATTGTTCCTTTTCATAGTGTACAATATATAAGTCCAAAGAAACCTATCAGGTCTCACTAATTCCTCTTTTGGGTAAAGGAAAGGAAAGTGACTAGGTAGGCAGCTTTCCATAAAGGGTAATTGGTTCCAGAGATCTATAAATTTATAGATAAGTCACTCCCAACCCTCAGACCCACACACCAGAGAGATACAACGCATTTCTTTAATTAGTATACATGCTCAGGTAATAAGAATAAAAAGAATTTTAGTCATAACAATAAATTAAATCACAGAATATAATACATAGGAAACCAACGCTGAAATCAAAATATAAGGTTGCACTCTGCTCTTATGTGATTTGTAGTAGTTGAGTTTCTCTCCCATGGATGTTTTTTGGTCGTATCTCATTGGACTTAATGTGGGTCACGAAAGGACCCAGGCGGTGGGAGGGGTGGGCTGCACCGATGCTGGAGGTGCCCCGCCCCCGCCCCTCCGCATTTATCTTTAAGGCGCATGCTCCACTGAAAACACCTGCCACGGAAGACTTTTTTTTTTTCTGGCTGAGGGATCATGCTGGGCTTACACACGAAGTAAACTATAAATAGCAGAGATTTAATTCTAGAAATGGCCCTCAATTAAAGAAAGATGGAGATCTGGCGGATAAAAAACCTGGTTTCCTCTTCACTCACTAAGGATCACTCCAAGGCCTGGGCTCTCCGGTTTCCCAAATTTCCCAGCCTAGCTGAGTTCCAGCGTCTCAGCGTGGTGACCGCCTTGCTAAGCCTCCCTTTATTTATGCCTTTACCTCACTGGGATCACCTGCTAACTAAACCACTGGGTCTTCTTGGAAAATCTAACCCAAGACACACACTTAGGAACAACCCATTTTCTATAATTAAAGGGAACATGCATTCAAAATTGCAGGTAGATGACTTTATGTCCCATGTGTATAATTTATCTGTGTCCTGATTTTCGCACCTATATCCTTATTTTCCATGACTCCCCTCCCCTTCAGTAATATCCAAATAACAAATAACTCAAAATAGAAAATAGCGATGCAAGCATTACCAAAATGAGGACAGTATATCAAATCTGCTGCACCAAAAATTCAGAGCATGTATATGAATCTGAGCTTTTCCGCAATTTTAAGGAACGTCATTTTAAGGAACGACTCCTAGGTTCAAAAGCATTCCAGAGTACACAGAGGGCCACAAAAATGTACTCATTCTCTATATCTACATTCTCATTCAGTCATGATCTAATGTAATTAGATTTCATGCATGTATGTGGAAATAGATGTTTGAATGATGTATTCTTGTCTTAAAGTTAAAAAAAATGTTAGATTATAAAATGTGCTCACAAGGGTTAAGTTTTTCCATTTCAGTCTTCCAAATGGCATTTCATCTCTTGAAATTTTTTTTTGAGAGAGAAATAGAGTATATTCATATGTGAGTGACCCTTTAATTACTTTTTAATGTAAATTTGCCCTATGTAAAATGGGCACTTTATTTTATATAGTAAGAGTGAAACTACTGAACGTATTTGAGAAATTCCTACTTTGTGTGGATTTATACAAAATCGCTATTGCAATTAATGTCAGGACTGCAAAGATAAGAGCCACAGTCCGTGAAACTTAGGAAACCGTATCAGCTTGACCAGCAACTGGAAATGAAGTGTTGATAAATTTCATACATACCACTTGAGAAAAGTTTTGAGTATTAATTTTAAGTCATATTTTACTAAGCAAATGAAATTAGTAATAGTGAAGGATAAAAATCATCGATCTTCTGAATTTGTTAGGTTTTGCTAATGGAACCAGGCAACTTCTTTGAACAAAAAAAACTTTGAAATACATGTCCACCGAGGAGTTCTTGTTTACCCAAAGTCAAAATCATTTTCCACTGACCACAGACAGATAATTTGAAAGAAAATATCTTCATAATAGTGTTGGAAAAAGTTCTTTCCAGATCATGCTCTGTTTGAACTTGTAAAAACTTTCATTTTGTTATTTTTTATTGTGAAGTCTTTCCATATTGGGAACTGAAGGTTTTCCGTTTCCTATTTTTTTGGTCTCCCCAGACGTTTTCCGTAAATATTTCTTGCAAAGGAAGGTCAAAATGGTGTGTCTAACAGTTTTTTTTTTTCTCATCAAGACTAATAGCACATTTTCTCTCTATCAATCCTCTCTTAACTTCAATTTTTTTCCCATAAAAGATAGATTCTGTGATTAATATTAATAGTTGATACTATTTATCACCTTCCTTGCCACATTGTTCCAACAACATAGGGTACCTGGCAAGAGAAACCTGAAGAGAAAAGTCAGACAACCCTAGACTGTATCTTAGCATTGACTTGAAATTCTTGACGCTTCCTTAGTTAACATGTTTTCCTATAATCACGAGGCTATTTCAAACTTCTATCTTATTGTCATATCTCTATCTCTGCCACCTCTCTTGCCATTCTCTGCCAGATAAAGGAGCTGAGATTCTGAAGGCCCCCGGGCAGACTTCCTGATGCCAGGACTCACCACCCCCCTCAACCTGCCCCTGCACCTGACATTTCCTTAGAAAGCCCAAGTTCTCCCTTAGTTGGAAAGACGGATCTAAGGCAGCTTCTCCTGTTCTCCCAAAGAGATGTCTTTCATATTAAAAAACTTCCTTTCTTCCTTGGCAATCCTCGCTGTCTCAATAATTGGATCTTTGTTCAGTGAGTGGCCTAGGCCGAAACCCCTTTGCAGTTTTGATAACGATAGCATTTCCAAAATTCCTAACTTCTGTGATTCCATTTACTTTGTTTTATCCTTCTACATTTCTGACATCAGTTCTGTTTATGATTATCATGATTCTAACTTCCCCTCGGAGTCTTCTCCATTTCCTTACTTCGTGGAGGTGGTATCCTCTTCTCTTTTCAACTGATACCTATCCTGCTTTCACTTTGATGGCTTTATTACATACAAGCTGCTTACAAACAAACATACATTTCTCTTCCTGGCAGCAACGTGACTTTCATTCTGCAGATCTTCGAATTTCTTCACTGACAGTCAACTCAAATGACTGCAAAAGGAAGCAGCAGCTGGCTTCGGATTCACTTCGAAGGATGTGATGATAATAAATGCAGCGTGTCACCATGTCTGCACAAGCCATTTTTCATTCATGAGAGCCATCCCCAGTAGTGCAAGGACTGTGGTCTCTGGAGTAATTCTGGCTAATTCTCTGCCTGGCTCAGTCTACCAGCTGTGTGCCCTGTGGGCATTGCTATCAGTTCCCTCATTTACAACATAAAGATAACAATCCTGCTTCACCTAGGAGAGTTTTTCTGAGGACTGAGATAAAATCATATAGAAGAGACTCTGGTAAGTGTACAACTGGTATTGCTGAAATTATTATTCTGTGCTACCTATAATAAACATTTCGCTATTTTGCCTAGATACGCTGAATCGTTCCTTCTAGGTCCATCTGAAATGCAGCCTCATTTGTAGCTTTTCCGGATGTCTTCCTCAATTCATATTCCTACAGCTCATAAAAATCATCATTATTATACAATTTATATTTTATAACTATAAATGCTTATTTTTATATGCAAACACACACTCAAATGCACTAGATCCTAAACTCAAAAATATGGCAAATTCTACAGTACATGTTACATGAAAAGAATTAAAACATATTTCTAAAAGAACAGATTTTATTTTAAAGACCCTTTTTAAAAACGTGTTAAAGAAAAAGATATGTGAATGGAAAGTTGGATTTGAGAAGTATAACAAATTCTGTACAGTGTATAAACTTTAGTCATTTATTTGAGGGACAGTTTCATGCAAAATATGAACCTAAAGAGAAATACACAATATCTTGTATGTAGGATGTTCTTGTGATGGTCTCCTATTACAACTTAATAATGCATTGTCTATTACGGCAGCTACTAACCAAATGTAGCTCTTGAGCACTTGACAGGTGGCTTGTTGAAACTGAGTGTGCTATAAATATGAAACAGACCATGGGTTAGAAGACATGAAACTAGAATTATAAAATATCTCATTCATAAAACTTTACATTGAATTTATATTCAAACTATATTTTGAATATATCGAGCTAAATTCTGTGTTATTACAATTAGTTTCACTCTATCTTCTTTCTTCTATACGTGAACTGAAATAAAATCTTAAGCCCACCAGCCAACTGAATGGACCCCCTCTTGGCCAAGGAGACCCCCTCACAAAAGAAAACCCTTAAAGCTGAGTTGCCAGCCATAAGGAGAAGGCAGATCAGACACACCTACTTACATCCTGTCCCATTTGGAATTATTCTTTGTAACAATAAGATACAAAATCATTAACAAGCCTAAGGCCATGTATGGCAAAGGTTAAATCACACGTGCAGGTCATTAATTTTTTAACAGAGTCTCCTGTATATGTCTGGTGGCTTCTCTCTGATTAACAGACTTCCTTAACTTGGAACATTTCAAGCCTTCAGACAAAGCTTCATTTCTTTAACCAATTACAAATCAAAGAATCTTTAAACCAACCTGTAACCTGCAATCCCCTGCTTTGAGATGTCCCGCCTTTTCAGGCCAAATCAATGTATGCCTTCTGTGTATTGATTTATGACTTTACATGTAATTCCTGTCTCCCCGAAATATATAAAACCAAACTATAACCCAGACGCGGCAAGACCACTTGCTTAAAGCTTCTTGGGCTGTGCCTCTCTGGGCTGTGTTTGCACATATTTGCCTCAGAATAAGCCTCATTACATTATTTTACAGTTTGGGTTCTTTTCCATTGACATACTTAAAATATGTACAATTACATATGTAGTTTGCATTTTATTACTAAAGGGAAGTGCTAAGGAGTCAAAAGTAAAGAGGAAATTCCAGCAACTTCCAGTAGTACAGGAATATAAAATGGACAATAAATAAATATGATATAAGAAAGGATTAAGATATGTGCTCTCAGTCTTTTTTAAAAATTTTAAAAACTGTATGTGATACTTCTATTACTCCTTTATTTGTTCAATGGTTTGAATTATATTTTTCTTCTCAAATTACAATATATTTGTAATTGGTTTATTATAAATAATTACAATATATTTGTAACTGGTTTCTTCAACTTTATTTTCCAAATTTTTCATGTTTCTTAATGCCATTAAGAAAATGAAAGTGTAAGTTGTACTCAGCAGGAAATCTAATGGCTTTAAGCCCATTTTGCTGGTATAGAATCTTTATCCTTCATGCATAATTCTATGAGTACTATGTATAAACAAAAGAACACACACAAGATTTTTCTTCACATTATCTGAAGAAAAAATAGTTGAAGTGTGATACTTTTTAAAAAACAAAGTAACCAAAAAATTATTTTGCACCTAAAGATTATGGTGTTTTCTATATTTAGTTTAGAATTGGTCTGGTGAGATGACTGGATATTATAAATTTTTTGTAGAATTCCTAATAAATGCCAAGTAGATCCTAAAGATTACAGAATAATCCTCATTATTGAATAACAAGGTTAATTTTAACCCACACATTGGGTGTATGTATTTAAAGGGTTATGTGTTTTAAAAAAGGCATTTTGATCGTTTATTCAATACGTCACATAAATTTGACTGAAATTCAATTTCACAGAGATACCAAGCACGTTTCTACTTTCTTTTTCCCCCCTCATTTGTGAATGTTTTTTTTCCTGTTTGATGGAACCATCAGCTATGTACAAATTTTGTAATGCAAAGGAAAAAAATAATCTATCAGGTCTATGAAACCATCCAAATAATGTAGACCATGCCAGAATTTGGCAGAAAATTTATGTATCAGTGTGTCACAATAATTAAAATATTCAATCTGCAATGAGTTGCAAAAGGCAAAGAAACTTAAAATAATAAGCCATTCATCTAAAGTTTCAATTAGGTTTTCTGGGTTTCTTGCTGGATTAAATGCATCATAGTTCATTCACAAATCAAACGTATCTGAAGCATTTTACATTGAATAATAAACTATTCATTGCTAATAAAAAGGAATGAGAAAAATCTTATTCCCTAGAAGCAGATTTGTCTGGGTTGAAATTAGAATTATTCATTTTACACAATGCACATTTGACTCTTGAAATTGAACACAAACTTCTTGTGAGTTAAAATGTGTTGCACATGTTTGTGTTATAAATCCCTGTGTACATTTGCATCTCAGAGTTGATATTTCTTACTACCTGCTTTGTTCTATGTTGAAACTGTAGTTAATCCAGATGTGATTTAATATTGAATTTAAATTTAAGAAAACTAACTAAAATAAATACTAAAGAAAAGATAGTTCAAAAAAATGTCATTTATACCTCTATAGGTAAGAAATTAATAAGACGATGTCTGGCTCTTAGAACCCAGTGGACAACTGGAACTTTAGAAATACTAGAATTTTGTAATTAACTTTGAAAGAGAAATGATGTACTTTATTCTTTGGGGATAACACTTATTAACAATGTCATATTAATTAAAAATAAATTACAATACATTTCCTTTGGAAGTACAAATGATATCAATCCTTAATACCCTGTTAGGCTACCATAATTAAAATTCTTTTCCTTTTTATCTTCCAACAGCAAAGTATTAATTAAACAACTGATTTGCATATACACACTTTCTCTATTCCTTACTACAATTATAGGTGAGTTTAAGAAGGACAGAAAACACATATTTTTTACACCAAATGAAAAATTTACATAAGATTTATATACAAATTACATAAAATACAGTCCTTTACTTATTCTCTCAACTACTTGTCAGTGCTCAGACACAAAGCAGTAGTCAAGCTTTGTAACTAACAATAGTGGGAAATCTAGTCTATAAATTGCTTTGAGTTTCAATTATCTGATTTTTAAAAACAATTTTGTTCTACAACCTAATCATATTAGACAGGGTTTTATCCTTTACTATTTTTTTTTTTCTGGTAGCCAAAGTATAACTACATAGCTCACGCTGGCTATACCAGCATAGGTGTGATTTCATGATTCAGACATCATCTGTCTTGGGTGCTACTCCAATCCCAGCAGCCAGATCCACGCCTGGCACATTCAGAGGTTAAAAATATTGGCAGAATAAATGAATGAATGAGTGAACGAATAAATGAACCAACATGCTGGATATGTATCTATGTATTATTCAAGTGTTTTCCCACAACTATATTGGTGAGAATGAAGGTGCAGATTCTGAAGGTTGTTTTCTTTTTGTTTACTACTAATTGATCAATGGAGTGCAAGGGATATAAGCAATTTTAAGAATAGAAATAAGTAATTTCACTTCTCTGGTGGCTCATTCTCACAGAGACAATTCTGAAATGGAGGGCTGTATTCCATTGCTGTGTGGAGGATGGTTCGGAAGGGGTTCCAAATAAAAACAGGGAAGTGAATGAGGAGAAGCCCATTGCACTAATCTAGGCACAAAATGATAGACTTCTCTATAAACTAGCTGGCAGTGGAAACGAAGTAAAGAAAGAACATTGAATATACATACTGAAGATAAAAAGAAAGAACATTGAATATACATACTGAAGATAAAAAGAATGGATTTTACAGAACAAGTGTTATATGGAAAGTAACGGAAAGGAAAAAATAAAGGATACTTCATCTATTTCTGGTTTGGAATATTTAGATGGTGGATTTAATTGCAGAGACAGTAGGGATTGAGCTATGGGCTTAGGAAAGAAAATCAAAAGTTCTAGTTGGACAATATAAATGTGAGATATCTATGACATGATCAGTTGGAGACGCAGAGGAAGTGGTTGGATGTGAGTCTACAGTTCAGATAAGTAGTTTCTGGAGGAGATAAAATTGCGGGAGTCATTAGCAAGTTGATGGTATTTCAATTCATGTGGCTACATGACATCATTTAAAGACTGAAAAAAAATATATATATATATGAAACAAAAACAAATAAGAGACGAGGATTGCTCCCGGAGAAACATCACACTGTGAGAAAGGACAGCATGGAAGAACTAACAAAGGAAGTAGAGAAGTAACCAGAGAGAATGAAAAACATCAGGAGAGAGTGGTTTCATGGAAGCCAAGAGGAGGGAGTGGTAGAGACATCAGTTTTACTAGAAAGTTGAATAAAAGCAAATAGGGAAGCACACAGTGATTTGAGGGGGAGGGAAGTCACCTGCCACTATATGTCATTTTGAATGTTTCACTACAGTGTGTAATGATATCTCTTTTAATGACAGAGTTCCAAAAATGGAAGAAAAAACAGACAAGGCAAGACTTTACATCACAAGAAGAAAGGGAAGATAAGTTTCTGCACCATTAATCCAATACACGGTGTGAGACCAAGATATTTGTGCATATATGAACATTTCTTATAATATTACTGAGCCCATCTTCCCCCAGTGAGGATGCTACTAGTGCCTGGACACATTAAGATAGTTTTCTGACATCAAAGAATGCCAACATGTAGCAAAACTTTTTGCATTGGTTTATGGGTCAAGGAGGCAATTAGCTCCCATGATTTAGTGTATATTGGACTATGTGACAGCTTCTGTTGTTCCTTCCTAAATGTTTGGAGATATTTGAGGAACCCATTGGGGGAATTAAAATCTTAGGCATTTTGGAGTTGCTGAGATTCTTACATAGGGAGCAGGTCTTAGGTTTATAAAACAGCAATTTAGGGGATTGCTGAAGCTAGTGAATTTATCCAATCAATTTTGCTAAAACACAGGCCTTCTCTGAAACACTATTGTAATTTATGTAATTGTATGAGTTGCAGAGAAATAGCTGGCATGTTTGCCTACATTTTTTGTTCTATTTGTCAGTCATAACCTCTGACATAGAAATAAAGTGATGAAAAACCAAGTATGTCAATTCAACTTTAAGAAGGATCTCTTTGTAATTTTTTGAGGGGGGATTCTAAGGTACCTCTAATTTGGGAAATTTGGAAGCTTGTATGAACATATAATCTACAGTATATACATTACAATAAATCACTTCACACCTTGAATTGTTTCCTTAGAAAGATAAAATTGCAACCTCTTATTTTGAAATTTTTGAATAGGTGAATCTGGGTTTCTGGTTTTGTTGTTCGTATTTTTTCCAGTTGTTATATATCATTTGATATTTCTAAAATTTATGTATTACTTAATAAATCCTAGGCCCAAGACTGGTCATTGCTTCCCGCCCTCCCAGAAGTTATGTGACTAGAGCTCCATGCTCTATATGGTGCCCATTATTAAAAGTGTCCCCTGATAACTGATGCCTAGGAAAATGGTATGAAGGTTTAAAGTCATTTTATCTTGAATAGTGAGATAAGTTGGTCTTTGGCTTTATACTACTGGTAACCAATTGGTAAAGACAGATGTCTTTCCTTATGGAGAGGAACACACATTTTTCTACCTATATAACTATTTTTGACTGTTTACAAACAAATCACAAATTTTTGAGTAAAACAACAACTCTGAAAATCAGGAGGAACTAAAAACAGGTCATTGCTGTAGCTACATCTTCCAGAAGGAAAGAATCTGACATTTCTGGTAGTCAGGTCTATATTAACAGTTATAGAAACCTTGAGCCCTTTGATGATAAAACTTAAGAAAGGTAACATCCCTGAAACTGAGGAAACTTTATTCCAACTGCTCTCATCACTGTCTCTAGAAATGTCTTTGTGGATGAATCTAATGGACTCTTTTCTACTTTTAATTTCCCTGGACTGCTGAGCAGCAATTGACACTGCTGTTATCTTCAAAACCTTTTCTTTCAAACCTACACCTCTATCATTGTTCTTTAGTTCAAAAAATTATGTGAATTTTCCCTATCAATAAAATAGGAGTTCAGTGAATTCCCAGCTCTGTCACACATCCTATATCAGTAAACATTAGTTATACCTCCTGTCTCTATAATATATCTGCTTCTCCCCATCCCTACTATTAATATGCCGTTAAAGGAACTGTGCAATTGATCTCTTTATTCAATTTTGCTTCCCATCAATCTACTCTTCACTGTGCTGCCAGAGTGATCTTTAACAAAATCACACCCAATAATCAAAGCACCTGCTTATACACCGATGGCTTCACATATCTCTGATTACATTCACCATATGGGTATCTCCACTGATGAACTGTCCAATTTCTCACCACTCCTCCTTTGTACCCTCTCTATCAGCCATTCTAAAGTTATCTGATTCTCCAAAATCATAAATTCTACCTTATCTAGAGACTTTGGATATATTGTTTCCTTTCCTGGAACACTTCTCTATTTTCAATTGTTTTTTTAATATTTAAATATTAAGTAATATAAAGTTATATTCAGTTCCCTCGGGAGGACTTTTGAGATTGCTTAGAAAAAGTAAAATGCCCTGTTTCTTTTTGCTTGAACCCATTACACTGTGATTATTTATTTGCCATCTGTCATCTCCTGTTGACCACAGTGGTATTGTCTCACTGACATACATACCTACTATCAGCAGTGGAACTGACCACATAAATATAAATAAAGATTAGACAAAGTGGCAGTTTACAGTATACGTTTTAAAACTGTATACAGGTTTGAATATCCCTTATCCAAAATGCCTGAAACCAAGAGTGTTTTGGATTTCATATTTTTTCAGATTTTGGAATATTTGAATACAGTACATAATGAGATATTCTGGGGATGGAATCTAACTCTAAACACAACATTTGTTTATGTTTCATATATAACTTATATACATAGACTGAAGACAATTTTATTCAATATTTTAAATAATTTTGTACAGTTTCAGATTTTGAAGCATTTCCAATTTCAAATTTTTGGATAAGAGATGCTCAACCTGTAATAAAAAACTGATGACTGTCTACAATATATATAGAATACCAGAAATAAATATAGAAATTAACTCAAAATAAAAAAATCCATTGTATCCAATCTGACAAAAATGAAGGTTAGTCAGAAGATTATTTAATTTGTGGCTGACTGTATGAATTTGTAAAATACTTTTGAAGTCAACTTAAAATTCTCTATCAGAACTTTAAAAAATGTATATGTTTTTGATTTGGCAATTCTGTTTCTAGGAATCTGTCCTCTATAAACATTAATTTATGCACAAAGAGGTATGTACGAAGATGCTCGTTGTGTCATAGTTATAAGAGATATCTAAGCAAAAATAGCAAAAAGTCCATGAACAAGTGAATTGTTGAATAAATTATAAAAAGTACATACTATGAAAAGCTGCACATCTGTTCAGAAAGATGCAAAAACTTAGATGTTTTAAAATGGAAGGTTTTTCAAGGTATATTTCCACTTTTGTTTAATTTCAATAGATTTAAGGGGTACTAGTGTTTTTTGTTACATGGATGAATTGTATAATGCTAAAGTCAGGACTTTCAGTGTACCTGTCACCGAAATAGTATATTGTACTCACTAGGTAGATTTTTGTCCCTCAGTCCCTCCCCAGCTTTCCCTCTTTTTACTTTTCAATGTCCATTAGCTGCTTTATGACCAAATATATAACTCATTTAGCTCCCACTTAACAAGTGAGAACACGTAATTTTTGTTTTTCTATTCCTGAGATACTTCACTTAGGATAATGATGTCCAGGTCCATCCAAGTTACTACAAAAAGACATTTCATTCCTTTTTATGACTGAGTAGTGCTCCATGGTATGTATGCGTATATATACACATATATATATATTTATACACCACATTTTCTTTATCCACTACTCATTCGATGAGCACTTAGGTTGATGCCATATCTTTGCAATTGTGCATTGTGCTGTGATAAACATTCAGGTGTGGGGTATTTTTTGTAAAATGACTTCTTTTCTTTTGGGTACATAGCCAGTAGTGGAATTGCTAGATTGAATGGTAGATTTACTTTTAGTTCTTTGAGGAATCTCCCTACTGTTTTCCATAGAGGTTGTACTAGTTTACATTCCTGCCAACAGCATATAAGCGTTCCTTTTTCAAATAAAAAAAGCAAATTACACAGCAAATATATAAAATGCTCACATTGAAAGGTATATATTTATTTGTGTGTGTGTATATATATATGTGTGCATGTATTACAAATAAAAAATAACTTCGTTAGAGAAGTACTGAGTTTCTTTTAGATTTTTTCTATGTGCAATTAAAGTTTTGCTACATTAGTCAGAATCGTTTCTTTTTTAAAATTTTCTTTTATATTATTGCAGTAATATTGTTGTTATAAACTTACAGAGATAATTTATTAATGTAATGGGAGAGAGAATCTAGAAACAATACATGAAAATGTGGAGAGCTGATATATATCAGAGTTAAGACTGAATGTTAGTAGGGTAATAAAGGACTATTTAGTGGTTGTGAGACATTTGATTATTCACATGAAAAGAAATAAAACTGAATTTCTACTTCACATCACATGCAAAAGTCAATTCCATATTGCTTTAAGGCTTAAATGAGGAAAGTATAACCATAAAATTATAAAATATAAAATTAAATATCTGTTCGAAATGAAAGATCAATAGATTTCATTACATTAAGATTAAGAATTTCTACTCATCGGAAAGACAGAAGAAACATGGTAGGGAAAAATATTAATTGGGATATTTGAGTAATATAAAGCCCCCAAATGTTTAGTATCCAGAAAACTTAATAAACTCTAGTAGAAATTAAAAGACAGATTATTGGGGATACATATTAAAACCCCAAGAAGATTCCATTTTACACATAACATTTTAAAAAGTGTAGAAGTCCTATATACTGTGAATTAACCATGATGTAAAGCAGAAATATGATCATTCATTGGGGTCATATAAATTAATTATACCACTTCAGAAAATAGTTGTGCAGTTACAGTTATCAAGTGATTCAGCAATTTCACTCTTCAGAATGTATAGTTAATAAGTTCCTGCACCAGTGTTTTAGTACTGTACTCATTGGCAAAGTTTTGATATAATTTATAATAGAAAAAATCTTGGGAACAAAGCAAAGATTTGTCAAAGTAGAATGTACAAAAATTATTAAAGTTATACAAGGGGATTTTATGCAGCAGTGGTAATGAATGAACTATAGTAATATGTATTGCATTAATATGGATAAATCTTATAAAAATCCAATATGATTCCATTATGATAAAGAATAAAACATGCAAAGTGTAACAATATATTATTTAAGGACACACTCTAAGTGACATAGCCATAAAGAGATTCAAAAGGATAATTAACACAAAATATAGGAAACTGGTTCACTGGAGAAAGAATAGGCAAGAAGCAGCAAATGGGTGAGAGATACTTGGAGGTTTTAGGCAGATCCTGGAGATACAGATAGTCATTAGAATTCTTTGAACAATGTATATTTGTTTTAAACATTTCTTTTCCTGTTTTTATTTTCCCTGCATCCAGTTTGTTTATGGAGGAAAATCCCATTTGTCATATACAAGGATTAATTGTGTTGACATAAAATTTACTGAACCAAAATATTTTTCTGGAATGTAAAATAATAATCATAAAATATGCAAAATTTAAAATAAAGCTCTTCATGGAAGAATCATGAGTTAAGATTTTAGATGTATAGAATCATAAAGCTGATGAAGCAATCCATTTTTCCATCCACAAAATGTTGATTGATTAGTTACTGTAGCCAGGCCTCACACTAGGTTATGGAAATAAAGCAATGAACAAGACAGTAACAGTGTCTGCCATTTTTCAGTCTGTAAGGTAACCCTTGCCATCATCGTACTGAAAGAGTGAGAGCTGAATACATATATAGATAATAGTGATATATGAATATTTTATATTTAGCAAGCTTACACCGAATTCATGCCTTGAATGGATGTATGAATTACTAATTTCATGCTGTTGAACCGGAAAAGTTTCCCCTTCCTCATGATAGCAATATCATGGATAACAACCATGGATTTAAGTTTCTGGTTAAATTCATGTTCTTTTAAGATAAAGATCCAGATAGCATTTAGAACTCTATAAAATATTCTATACTAAAGAGGAAGGGCTGTTTTTAGCTATTGGCTTAAATCATTTCTTCAAATTTCCAAAATGTCAATCAGTTAAGAAAGTATCTAAACTGAAAAAAAGATGCACCTTTTCCCACAAAGATATCTCTTTTTTAAATAATCTGTATTCAAGTCTGAGAGTGGTTTATAAAGAAGATGTAGCACATCATTAATCAATTAAGAAATACTTAAATACTTTCAAGTATAGTTAAGAACACAATATGCTACAAACCTTCCTTCTATAGTACTAATGCTAATACATCTTTAAACCAAAATTTTGCCAAATGAGAAACAATAATTTTGTGAAAATTTTGGGTTTCTACTTTTTAGTTTTCCTTTCTCTCCCAAATCAGTATGTGTGTGTGTGTGTTTGTGTGTGAGTGTGCATGTGAGCGCATGTACCTGTGTGGTAAGTTAGTCATTTGCATTCTTTTCTCCTTTTTGTTTTTTAGCTCTACAGAAGTGATAATATCCAATTGGGATATTACAAAACCTCTCCCAAGTTACAAATTATGATGTCGCTCCCCATTAAAGCAGTTAATGAAGCAGCAGCAAGAACAAATGATTTTTCTGAGCCAGTTTTTCTACATTCTTGCAAATATTTCTGGTAATAAGCTATAGAAAAATAATAAAAATGCAAACTGGATATTCGTGATATCTCATCAGAATGGTTTCCTATCAAATCACACTATTCTTGCAGATTTCTTTAACATGTGAGCTTCGAAGCGGTTAGAGTGAAAGCCAAAAACGCATAAGAATGAGGATAGTTAGATTGGACCAACAGTGTGCTTGCCTGTTTAACGCTTGGACTGGTGGCAAACACAAGTGACAAAGTTATTATGGAGATGGGTTTAATTGATTAAACATTAAAAAATTAATTTTGAAATGTTAAACTAATAAATTTGGAAATGGGAAGCTATTTGAAGATTTATGCCCATAATGTGTATTTTATAAATTTGTTCCCTACTAAGCATGAAGATCTAGTTACATAATTTCTGGGAGGCAATGGCAATCTTAGACCTAAGAATTAAGAGTTATGTGGCTTTCTGGTTCTCTGAGCAGCACCGTGGCGGTTGGCAAGAACAAGCACCTTACGAAAGACAGCAAAAAGGGAGCCAAGAAGAAAGTGGTTGATCCATTTTCTAGGAAAGATTGGTATGATGTGAAGGCACCTACTATGTTCAATATAAGAAATATTGGGAAAACACTAGTCACCAGAACTCAAGGAACGAAAATTGCATCCAATGGCATCAAGGGTCGTGTGTTTGAAAGTGAGCCTTGCTGATCTCCAAAATGATGAAGTTGCATTTAGAAAATTCAAGGTGATTACTGAAGATGTTCAGGGCAAAACCTGCCTGACTAATTTTCATGGCATGGACCTTACCTGTGACAAAATGTGTTCCGTGATTACAAAATGGCAGACTATGACTGAAGCTCATGTTGATGTCAAGACTACCGATGGTTATTTGCTTTGTCTGTTCTGTGTTGGTTTTACTGAAAAACGCAATAATCGAATACGAAGAACTCTTACGCTCAGCACCAACAGGTCTGCCAAATTCGGAAGAAGATGATGGAAATCATGACCAGAGAGGTGCCGACAAATGACTTCAAAGAAGTAGTCAATAAATTGATTCCGGACAGCACTGGAAAAGACATAGAAAAGACCTGCGAATCTGTTTATCCTCTCCATGATGTCTTTGTAAGAAAAGTAAAAATGCTGAAGGAGCCCAAATTTGAATTGGGAAAACTCATGGAGCTTCATGGCGAAGGTAGCAGTTCTGGAAAAACGACTGGTGACAAGACAGGTGCTAAAGCTGAATGAGCTGATGGATATGAACCACCGCTCCAGGAATCTGTTTAAAATTCAGACTTTTAATGACAAATAAAGAGTCCTATTTGTGAAAAAAAAGAGTTATGTAAATTTTAAATATATTAAATTATATATAAATCCTGGAAAATAGGAACAATAAAAATAGAAACTCAGATTTACTCAGTTAAGAATTTCTAAGTGTGAGATTTTAATTTATTTTCTCTATAGAGGGAGAGCTCAAGTTTTGAAGTGGTTGATTTTCATTTTCATTATTTTTTGTGACACTGGCTATATGCACCCATGATGCCAAAGTAAGAGAAAACAAACAAACACACTTGGAGTTCACATGACACCTTGCTTCTTGATGTCAAGTTTCAACATGCATTAGAGAGCGAATCGTTTGCAAACTGTAGATGTCATTTTCATAGAAGATTCCAAACTTCCAAATTAGCGATGCCTAAGAATATTGCTGCTATTATTATTGTTTTCAAATTGCAAATGAGTCTTTCCCCAAATTCAAGTGACATACTTTTTTTATTATTATATCTTTGTTAGAGATGATGGCTGAATGGTAGTACACAAATTTCAGACAAAAATATCAGGTATTTCTTTGAAAAACAGATAATTCGTGCACTTTTTAGATAAAATTAACATACAATAAAATGCATACATTTTCAATTTTTTTAAATGATTTATCATAAATGTATATAACCATGTAACCACCATCACAGAAAATGCGTAGAATATATTGATCACTTTAGAAAGTTTTTCTTGTCCTTGTGAAATCAATTCCTCTATCTTCCCAGGCCCTGGCAACTAATAATTTGCTTTTTATCACCATAAATTTTTCCTCCTATAGAATTTCCTATAAATGATATCTATGATAGGTTCATTTTTATATCTGGAATCTTACCCTTAGCATATTTTTTTCAAGAATCATGTTGTTGGTGGTATGTTTATTTTTATCACTAAATAATATTCCTACATCACAATTTACTTCATAAATTCATTTGCTGATGGAAATTTGAGTTGTTTTCAATTTTGGGGGTATGATGAATAAATGTTCTATGAACAATTGTGTATACATCTTTGTGAAGACATATATCTCTTGAGTAAATATCTAAAAGTGGAACCACTGAGATATCGGATAATGTATGCAAACTTTAAATAAGTTTCAGAAACTGATTTTTCTGGAGGGGTGGTGTTGTCCATTCCCACAATTCCATTATGAATTATTCATAATTTGTTCCTCATGTTCCTTATCCAAGCCAACATTTGGAATTGTTAAATTTTTAAATTTTAGTCATTCTAATGGGGCGTATAATGGTATCTCATTTCTGGTTTAATTTTTGTCTCCCAAATAATTTATTATGTAATTATCTTTCTTTGAGTTTCAGACTGATTATGATAATTTTTCTAGTTGGAACAAATGAAACAATAGAAATGGCATCAACAGGTGCCAGTTTATGGTCCAAGAGGGGTCAGCATCCTTCCAATTCCAGGCCTATTTATACTGGGGAAGATTATTCAACTGGAGAATAGTCTATATTTTGATTGCAGTTGGAGAATGGAATAAAGAATAATTAGTGCAATTTCTATAATTTCCTTGAATATCTGAGTCACCTAATAAATTGATCTTTTTTGCATACATACAATATTCTTTCAAGCCTTGACTCAAAATTTGCCTTACTATAAATGAGGTATAAAAACCTGGAAAAGGTAAGTTTTCTAACAATCTGAGATGTTCACATGACATTCCAGAAGGGTTGTTGTGAGTACTACATGAGTTGCAGTGAAGGTGTGGGGAAAATACTACCTTTGTTTTTTATATTCTAAAATTAAAACGTAGATTAGTTTTCTGTGGACTACTTGGTGTTTAAATTTGGGAGGAAATATTTGATTAACAGTTTTGTTAAACAATGTCTGTTTTAGTAGAATTTTCAAAACGATTCCAGAAAGGAATGCTAAAAACATGACCACTCTGCCTGAGCGAGCACCCCTCTTCCTTCTGCATTTGAGAAACACAGACACAGTGGCAGAAAACAGACTGCTTGGAATAGCAGTAAAGAATCCGTGAAGGTTGGCGAGCATAACTTTATTATTTGTGGTATGAAATTCATGTGAGATGTAGAGAAGGGGAGACACAGTATGACTGAGGGTCCTTACTTTGACTCCCTTTCATCTTTAGTATCTGATATTCTCACATTGCTCCCTCGTGAGTTCATGTCACAGAGTTTAACTCTGTCATTCTCTGGCTCCTATGGGTAAGAGCAACCTGTGACAGGCACATCCTTTTACAGTGGCTCCCTTTCATGTCCTGATAAGAAGTTGTTCTGGGGCCTTCAGCCTCTCTTGTGTAACCTCTTGCATGGGGCAGGCATGAAGGATTTAGAGAAGAGAAAAGAAGTCAAAAACCGGTGCACCTTCTTTTCCCTCTCTGACCCAAGGATGAATACTAACCATAGCAGAGCTTATATCTGGCTATGATATTTAATGATGTTTTCCTAAAGACTTAAATGAAACATAATAGAATTACATTAGAGACCAGATAAATTTTATTTATTCAATTTTTCAGATGCAGGGTCTTGTTCTGTCACCTAGATTGGAGTGCAGTGTTGTGATCAGAACTTAGTGTCGAGATCACAACTTACTGTAACTTGGAACTCCTGAGCTCAAGGGGCCTCCCAAAGCACCAGGGTCACATGTGTGAGCTACCTTGCCCGGCCGGAAGCACAGATAAATTTTGAACTACATAAAGATTTGATCTTGGAACCCTTGGGTTTCAGCCGTAATCTACCGCTTTCAAAAATGATTTGATAATCCTCCATGTGGAGCCAGCTTCACCGCTATCCCTCTCAAACGGGCAGTTTGAGAAGACCCTCATTCTTCCTCACAGTTGGGGCCAGGAGTATAATCCTGCCTCATTTGCTCTCATGATTACCTCCGCAGTGTCTTGTCTTCCATTTTACCTCTCACGTACTCTGACCGTGGAACCCCCACTGGACAATCCTATAACTGCTGGTATATTTTCCAAAGTTCAAGTTTATTTATAATTTATTAATGTTTCTAACTTGGCCCAATGTACCTTTATAAGTTTGTATTCATTATTAGGTTAAGACGAATGCCTGCATGTTCTTCCTATCATTGTCTAGGTTTTGGTTTCTGAACTCAGGAGCAATTGTGTAAAAAATAATAAAGTGACAGTGATCACCTGCTCTAAAGTGACATTGGAAAGCAACTTTCACATTTGCAAAATGACAAATTTTATAGCCTTTACCATAGTCACTTTGTTTCAACAATTTTGAAGCCAAGTTTCAATCAGTACCCTAATTTCTCCAAAGAATTAGTAAGAGGAATAGTTTTTATGAGCAAAGAATCTATAAATAAAACCTCATGCCTGAATAATGGCAGTGGAAAATTAACTCTCCTCTTCGTCTCACATCTTGTGAGAAAAGTGAGGCTCAGAGAGCCTTTGCCAAAGGTCGCAAGAGTGATGGAGCTGGGATTCAAAACCAGGTCCCTCTTACTCCAGGGCCGTACTGCCGTATAGAATGTGTCACTAAAAGTACATTCCCCTTAGCATATAAAATTGTGCACAGCAAGAATTCTAAGTGCTCCAAGGCCAAGTGGAACTACAGGTTTTTCATGCCTCCAGATAAATGGACTCAGTCTAATCACATTCAATTCAATTTTCATTTATTGATCTCCTATTGGTTTCAGGTACTTAATGCTATGTAGATAAAAATAGCCAAACAAAAAGGAGAATTTAGGAGTGAGAGCAGAAGAGATTATTTTCTTCTTCCTTTCCCCTGGTTCAGATAGCCTATCTCCTGCACATGACAGTTTTCCTGTAATCTGGTGTAGCATTTTGAAATCCACTAAAGCAGAAGTGACAGCCCTGAGATTGCCATGGCATGACACACCTGTCTCAGCTGTCTGTGTATAAATTAGAAATTTCTGAAGCTTTCCATATGAAAGTTGTTCGATCTGCTTTGTTTCAAAGGGAAACTATTGAAATGTTAACTAGGAAGCTTTTGTTTTTTCAAAGTAACTTTGACTTTTGGGGAAAGTAAACACATTTACTCTATTTTTACTGGACAGGTTTCTTCTTATGAGAGGAGAACAGGCGTTTTTGTGAACTACTACAGGACATGACATTATATATATTAGAAGTCACTTTAAAGTTTAGGATTTGACAGATGAAATGTTTATACTGATTATATTTTCTCAAAAGCCATAAATACAAATTAATTTCTCACCGAATTTAATGATTTTCGATGCTAGGAAATGAGGGGCAAAGAAACAACCTTTAAAATTAACACTGTGTTTTTTATCTTTATTCTGGTAGTTTCAGCCTTCCCCAAAATAGCAAGTGCTTATTCTCTTGGAGAGAGAATTTAATCTTTCTAAGGGCACACTCAAAATTGTTACTATGCATTTACCTGTTTCTCTCTTTTATTTTTTTTTACCATATATCTTTTCTTTTCATTTTGTGAAGTGAAGTATGAGTAAGAGAGAGAGAGAGAAAGAGAGAGAGAGAGAGAGAGAGAGTGTGTGTGTGTGTGTGTGTGTGTGTGTGTGGGTGTGTGTGTGCATGTTCACACATGCATAGCAGGGAGCAGTTTCTAGAGAACCTTGGGGTGGGAGACAATAACATAAGCTTAGTCTACCAACTTAGTCTCCAGACTGCATATAAACCTAGGGATCTACTTTCAACTACAAAACATAATTTGGATATTTACATGGACACAATAATTTGAAAATGTTAAATCAAGAATATATACATATATATATATATATATATATATATATAGAGAGAGAGAGAGAGAGAGAGAGAGAGAGAGAGAGAGAGAGAATGAATCCTGGGAAGGGATGAGGTTGACATTACTCTGAGTTGGTGGCTGTCTGGCCAACTGGCTTATCACATAACTCTCACACAGCTCTTAGGGATGGTTAACAAACCCCGTAATATCAAATGGCAGTATTTTTAGCATGAAAACCAATTTTTTTTTTCCAAACAAAATCTTATACAGAATCTCAGTACCTGGTACGCAAATGTAGAACACTATGGTTGAAGCCTAGAAAGGGCTGGAGACCTTGTCATCTGGGCTTCTCGTTTATAAAATATCAGACCCTAAGGCTGCCCCGAGGAACCCTCAGGCTCTGGAGGGAACAGTTTCAAATCCTTTATCTTAGACTATTCAAGAATATTGTGGTGATAATAATTTTTAAAGCAATATGCATATATTCAAAAATGAACCAGAAATATTTCAGGTTCCAGATTTCTTCTACTGAATATTATAATAATAATTTATATTTGTATTGCTTTTATTTTGTATGAAGTCCTAACTTCCATAGAGAATGACAATTTAAGTTTTTACTTTTTTTCACTTTGAACTTCTTTGCAGATGTTCTTGACTTTACTAATAAGATCCCAAGAGACAGTACTGCTCATGGTAAAATACTGAATGCCAGCTAAGAATAGTAGTTCTGTATTCTTAAAATGATGTATGAATATTTTTTGAGCAGACAAGTATTGGAAGAAGTTTCTTAGGCATTTCAAATGTTCCTGGTAAAAATTAGTAAAGATTTAGAGATAACGGATATCTATTTACAGTAAACTAAGTTGATAACTTAGTAGTTATTAGTTTAACATTTGAATACTATTTATGAAGTTGAAAATTGACGTTCATCAAAACAATGATAAAATAAATTTCCTCAGATAGTGTTAAATAATTTTTAGGCAAAATGTATTTTAGATACTAAGTCAACCAGGAGTGTTTTAATCAACATATAATTAATTATTTGTATAGTCACTAAAGATTATATCAAGAATATAATTATAAAAGAATAGCAATATTTCGTATGGTGATGTTTTGGTTTTATTTTATTTATTTGCTTGTTTTTGAGACAGGATCTTGCTCTGTTGCCCAGGCTGGAGTGCAGTGGTATGGTAATAGCTCACTGTAGCTTCAAACTCCTGGGCTCATATGAACCTCCTGCCTCAGCTTCCCAAAGAGTTAGGACTACAAAGGCACACCACTACTCTTGGCTGTTTTTTTGTAGAGACAGGGTCTTGCTATGATGCCCAGGCTGGTCTTCAACATCCTGATTTGGCCTGTGAGCCCTAATTTGCTGACCCCTGACATATTTATTTGATTTGTATACATGCATTCAAAAAACATTTTTTGAGCACTTATCATGTGTTAGACTATGTATTATATTCTAGAAAGATGAAAATATATGAAACATTTCAAGCTTGAAGTTGATTATGTTTGGGTGTGAAATACAAATGAAAGTTGAATAGATAAAGGAAATGGATAAATTTAAGATATGGGCTTACACCAGATGTAAAAGGAGGATAGAGCTTCTAACCACCTCCTACATGATGAAATCAACCAGTCAAAAGATGAGGAGAGAAATGAACATGTTTTCAAACTGCGTGCCAAGTTAATAGGTAAATCTACCTTCCATACGGTTCCACTAGGCTTAGAAATCAGTTCACAGTATGAGATTGCATTCAGGCAATTCAACCATAAAGCATCAACTTCAGTTGATATCCTGTCTGCGCAAGTAACCCCTGAGATATGATTTCTAGGGCTTCACAATGCATCGCATTTAAATGAAATTCTTCCTTCAGTTAAAACCCCTAAATGTGCAATATTGTTTGTTATTTGTTAACTGAAGCAATGTTAATATTGTTTTGGAATTTTCGTTTCATATACCTTACTTTTACATGTAAGATCGTCTTCTTTACACCTTATTTACGTTTCTCTTATGGCAGTTATCACATAAATTATAATTTATTAATTTACATATTTATCTTCCCTTGAACTTTGGTATTTTCTTCTCCAATGATTACTATTTCCTTGGTTAATGGTCTATAAGTTCTAAGTAATCAAAAAGAGAAACACTCTCAAACTTGCATAAACAGAGGGAAAGTGTACTGGAATGACATAATTGTACGTCACGGACCACAGAGGCTGAAAGCGCATCTGGGTCTCATCAGACATTGGGCCCAGGGCTGGGACTCCTTGCACCCAGGCAGCCCCACCCTAGGTCCATATGCTTACTTATTTTTGCTGCTGTGCTTTACTATTATGTTTTCTGCAAACTGATTTATCCAATTTTCTGTATTCATACATGGTGAAAAGTAGTCATCTTGGTCCAAATTCTGACAGACATTAAATAAAATCACTATGTCCTAAATCTGAATTCCTGAGACCGAGAGCTTGGTTCCAAGTGAGGTGAGCAGTTCAGCCTGAGCCCTTCTTCATTGCTCAGAGGAGCAGGCCTATACCCAGTACAAACATGGCTATATTCTCACTGCTCTTGACCTGAGAAACCAGTTTTAAGAGAAGAGAGCCTTAGACCAGGTGGAAACCCTAAAATATGAATTCTATTAATATTCTCTTGAGGGCAGAGAATAATTGCTTTATGAAGTTGTTTTAATCTCCAGGATTTTGTATAGTGCCTGCGAAAATGTAGATCAAAACGCAAAGATGCAAAATGCAAAATGCGAAAATGTAGACTGAACGAAGACAATAACAATGAGAATGGAGAGTAGAAGATTGAGGAATAAGTACAGTCATGTGCCACATAATGTCTTTTCAGTCAAGGATGGACTGCGTATGCAACAGTAGTTCCACAAGATTAAAATTTTATATTTTTCACCGTACCTTTTTATGTTTAGATACACAAACACACTTAGTGAACTATTCAGTACAGCAACGTGTTGTCCAGGCTTGCAGCCCAGGAGCAATTGGCCGTACCTTATAGCCTAGGTGTATCACAGGCAATACCTTCTAGGTTTTGATAACTGCACTCTGTGATGTTCACTCCATGATGAAATTGCCTAACGATGCATTTTTCAGAGTGCATCCCCCTCATTAAGCAGCATGTGATTGTACTGACAAAGCAGAATAACAGAATCTGATGATTAATATGATGTGAACAATGAGGAAGTTGAGTGAAATTGAGAAAGCACTTTAATTTTATAGAGTCAGCAAATGGGGATTCCCCTTAACAGACATAAGATGACATGCATTGTTCACTAGAGTGTGGAATTTTAAATGTTGTTAAATTTTTCTTTTCCCTAGTGGGTGAGATAAACATACAGTGCAATGCGGTACAAGTCTTCATCTCCGTAGGGAGTGAATAGACCTAGTGGAGACCCGCTCTCTCCTTTCACCTTTCCGTTGCTGGGTCTGATTTGCTCAGAAAAAAAAGTATCTTATGCTTACACACTGGTGTTGTCAGAAACAGTATGCAGAAGGACTTATAGGGAGAAATACGAGCCCCCATAATAGGGCAAAGTAGGGAACTTAGATGTCGGCCCACCTGCCCGCCACACACTGATTTGGATGGCAGTAGGGAAGCATCTTTCTGATGTAGCTCATAAATGACTAACTTCTCCAAATGTAGAGGCCAGATGATTACCCACCATCTTTGCAACATTACATCCTTTTATGAAGCCTGAGCGGGAAAATATAGCTGTCGATTAATAAGCTAGAGTTTGATTGAAGCCATTGTTAGCATAGGATTCCCTGCTGAAAATTGAATCTGAACCCTTTATTTGTTTCTGAAAAGCAGTTTTAAAATTTTTTTAAGAACAAGAAAACAATGTCTCTTGGTTGGAAAAGTGTGTGTGTCTGTGTGCGTGCACGCATAGATTGCCTATGGAACAACTCTAGTATACCTAACACTGATCCTTTCTCCAATTAAGGTTAATAGGTCAGGACTTAAATTCTCTTAGCAGGGCTCTTATCAGATCAGTAGCAATCAAATGTGGATAAAGTCTTATTTCTCAGTGACCCAGTAGCAGCTTGCTATAAACTGTCCATGTACAGGATCTATTGGATGCCCTGGAAAAGTCAGGAGGGTAGTTTGCAATAAGGGACCTTCACTGATGCCCTCCTGGGTATTGGCAAGCAGCAGCTCCTAAATATCTGATATCTGGTGTCCTCAGAAACCCCCTTATCTTAATATTTAGCTTCCTAGGTCACAGTATAGATAATTCTGTCCCAGCATAATTGGGCGTCTTCTTAACCGAGATCATCTATACTATGGTAACAAGTAGATGGTATACTTTTACATTAGAAGGGACAAATTAAACTGCCTAAGACCTATTGCTTGGAGGAAAAAACATCCAAATGGTCTAGGCTATTTGTAACAAAAATTGCCATATACCAAATTATGTAAATTACTAACATCCAAATATTAATTTGTTTATGGATTTGTGCATGTATTCAAAATATACACAATTTGGACAGTTTACAGAAGAAGTTAGAAAGCAACTACTAATAATTCAACTTCTAAACTGAATTGTTTTTCTTTAACTCCCAAAAAAACAAGTAATTTAACATTAATGCATAAATTCTGGCATAAATCTGTGCATCTCTATACACATAATGATATGTGATATTGAAAAAACAAGACCTAAAGCATCTTTTTGTTCTTAAAGATTTCTTGATCATAGATAAATTTTCAGCAATACTATATATATTTATTTACCCTTTTCTGAAAATTTATTATTTCACACATTGGGATGTGAATCTTTTGTATGGGTAAGTCTAGTTTTGTAGCAACAGCTCCTGAAGACTGATCCAATTTATTTTAATTTTTCAATTAGCTGAAAATTGCAAGTTTTTGTGGGAATAATAGCAATTATATTCTCTAAATGGGCTTATTCTAAATTCAAATTAAAGCAAAACCTAATGCTAGAGTGAGAACAATGTACTGAAAAGAATTCATTTCAGTGTCTCAATAACTAATTCATTTCACATTGAAAATACATAAGTGATGTGATATTTGAAATATCTCTCCTTTATATTTTGTGCTTTTATTACAAGGTAAATGTGTAGTTATAGTAATGATGTACTAATTTATGTTGCTATCTTAAACAAAGTGAAAGTAAGACAGTCTGAATTAGTAATAAAACAATTGAATTAGGGAATGATTTTATGTAATTGATCTTATTTTGCTCACAACCAACTATTGAGAAGTCAAAGTATCTGATTTCATGAACAGATAAGGCAGACAGAGTCACCAATTAACCGAAAACATATATTTAAAATTGTGGGATGAAATGTGTAGAGATTTTTGACCCTGCAGTGATATTTTAGAGGAATAAGTTTGAATTTGTAGTATATAAGTTTGTCTTTGGCAGGGAAATAGTCAAGTGGTAAACTGTATTTTTATTTTTAAATGGTTTCTGAAATATGGGTGAATGTTGAGCAATTGTGACGGAATGTGTGGTCACGGGGACGGCACACTTCTGGGCCACACAGGGCTCTAGCAAGACCAGCCCAGGCCATTGCTATGTGGTCCGCTGCGGTGAAGACCCTCAGTGATTTTATCTGAGAAATCTACCTGGTCTTTTTGAATCCATTGAGCTGTTGTGAGGATTAAATGAAACGGTTCTTCAGCGTGCCCACTTGTGTGACAAGAGCTGCGGTAGATATAGACATCCTGCAGCTAGAGCAAGCCTAGCTAATACTTCCAAGAGTAGAATAATTGAATTTGAGGAAAACAAATGAAAGACTGGGTCTTATATCATAGGGTAATTTATGACTAGGTACTAAGGGAAGTTGTACTGAAGTCACATGTGAACTTAGAAGAAGGAGAGAAAAACGTGTGAGTATAAGAAAAAGCAAAATTCAAGAGGTGGCTCTGAAGCACACCCCTGTGCAGTCAGCCTGAGAATGAGCTTTCTCCTTTTTGCTGTTTTCTTCTTTTGATAATGGACTTTTTTATTATTATTATTCTTTTTCTTTTTCTTTTATTAGTAAAATGCAGTAGTGAGGAGGGGGGAAAGTAGTAGAACAAGGATTTCAATCTGTAACGGACTGTGAACAATCAAGTGAGATAGCTCACTACCTTCGGACCAGTCGATAATGGGCTTTCTGAAGAGCGGTTTTATTGAAGAGGAGTCAAGGCACATTCTTGGTACTCGTCTACTTGACTTCCCGCCCCAGCTCCACTGCAATTAAATGGCTGCCTTCCTCCAGCTTTCAGTCTCCTTGTCTGTAAAATAAATATTATAAGTGTACTCCCCTGATAGAGTTGTGGTAAAAAGTTAATGAGAAAATGCAAATAAAACATTTGGCATAGCACTGGGCACAATACCAATAAGTTGCTGTTATTATACTTCTAATGGTCTCACATTGGCTAAGTTTTTTTCTGCCCTAGTATTTCCAGGAGCAAGCTGGTCTACCTGTGTGTCGACCAACTTCCGAGCATTGGGTGGCTCTGGGTTTGAGAAGCTTCTCTTTAGTTTCTTTTATTTAGCAAGGACCTGGATGGGGATTGCCAGAGGGTTGAACTTCAAGGCCAGATTATAAGGGGTGAAAAGAATAAACAATTCTATTTTCTTTCTCCCTTATAAAATATATACCATTTCAGTTCCCACAGCTTTTAAAAGAATATTTTATTTAATTAAAAATACAGCCTGATTGCCAGAGGGACTTTTGTCCTGCTAAGAAGATAGAATGCTATATGTAGCTACTTCTCTTTATGAAGTAACTAGGAAATTTTACATAAAAAAACAGTGGTTGTATGTATGAGTGTAAGTTATCTGAGATTTTTAAAGGGAATATTTCAATGATTTCCTTAAATTAAACTAATCAAGTATTTTAATTGTCTATCATTTATTTTACTTTATCTAGACTACATTATGTTAATTGTCCAAACTGGAATTGTGTGAAGACAAGTAGAATAGGAGTAATTGAAATTGAGGATAAATTTTATTCCCTAATGTATGAAAACTTCTTTCTAATTCGTGCCTATAATATATTAATATATATGTAATCTTACATAATATATTGCATATATGTTGAAGCTCCCAATTTGATGACATTTTAAAAAAATTAGGTAATTTTAAAGTTAGTAATATTTTATTGAAATCTACCCATGCAATGAAATATTACATAAGTACATTTTTTATAAAGCCCTACATTTAAATAGTAAGTAGAAAAGTCTGTCACAATGGCTACGCCTCTGACATGTAATCATGAGTGTCATTGATTATACCGTGCACCGTGTAAGATGTGGAAGCATGCAAGCTGTTTGTGCTCAGACAGTCCCCAAGGCATCTGGAGAGTTGCATCGTGACTGAACGTCCAAGCTTCTCCCCAGACCAGACTCCATTCCCTCAAGTTTTCAGTTTTTATTTCTCTCTTGGACTACAGCTATAAATGTTTCCTTGGTGGGTTTACGGTACCTCTGTGGCACCTGTCAACTGCTTGAAGTTCTGTTACCGATCTGACACACTCCCTAGTTGTCTTCTAAGCCGTGTTCTCATGGCATTTGGCTGCGAGGAGTACAGCATTTCATTTTATCCCAGGAACAGGGCAAGCAGGATGTGATTGAGTTAAGTTTACACAAAGGGAGAGCGGAAAGGATGGGTGATTTAGAATTAGGCAACAGAGGGAGTATTAGCACACTGGGTGAGGGTTAGAAAGATTTTAAATTATGGAAAATAGCACTCGACAGTCATAAGCACAATAATTACAATAGTGGTTTAGCAGATAAGCATGGCTTGAATAATAATAATAATAATCTAAAATAATATTTCCTATATACCAGATACTCTTCTAAGCTCTAAACTTTACATACATTATTTAATTTAAAGAACAAAAAAGCATACACACGAACAAAATATTTGTGAACAAATGAACAAAATATTTTTATTCTTATTGTGATACTATTCTCTTAATAGTGTATACTGGAAATACGGGTCCCAAGTAAATTGAACAGTGAATTAGCCTCGTCAGTACACAACCAAAAAGCATAATATTTTCTTGTGATTCAAACAAAGGTATATTTGATTCTTTAGAAAAATTGAATTACTGGCTAAGTGGTTTTCGGAGAGATAGAGAAACATTTACACGCATCTTTGGATTTCAATGAAATGAAGATGAGGTATTTAGAAACAAGCAATAGACAGGATGGAAACCCTACACTGCCACTGAGCAAGCTCGGACAAGTCATTGTCCCCTGGGGGCCTCAGTTCCCTTACTGGCCTTTTCCCTAAGTGGTCTTTCAGTATAAGAAACTAGAACTACGGAATTGCTTAAGTGAACAATCAATACTTTACAAAATCTTGCAAAATGATTTCCAAACCTAACATTCACACATCATTTTTTTTTTCTTTTTGGATTTTCACAAGCTCTCAGTTAAACTCTCACCACAAGTAAACAACTCCTGGCAGTTTGTAAAAGAGGAAGCGAGAGCCCCCTACTACCGAATCTCACTATTGTGGTCCCTAATAACACAGCCTGAGCACACCAATTTCCCTGGGTGAAGAACTGGTATTTTTGAGTTTCAAGAAATTGTGCTGTCGTTAAAAAAGATTAGGACCACCAATGCCAATTTTTGCAGGTGGGTCACATTATGATACACTAAAACAGAAAGCAGCTGTATGCTTTAATAGAATAATTTCAGACAGTCTTCCTCTGCATAAGGTCCCTACCACTTCATGCTTTTGGCCTTGATTATTAACCATTATCTGATAATGCCAGTCGAAACCAAGTTAGTGATGTTTACCAGACAGCGGCTGGAAGTCATTACTTATGTTTTTGTTATTACTTGAATATAAAGATACAGTAACACATTTTATGGTTGTCATAGTCCATTTTGTGTTGCTATGAAGGAATACCTGAGACTAGATAATTTATATTAAAAAAACGTTTATTTGGCTTATGGTTCTGATGTCTGGAAAAGTTCAAGATTGGGCATCTGGTGAGGGCCTCAGGCTGCTTCCACTCATGGTGGAAGGTGAAGGGAGCAAGTGTGTGCCAAGATCACATGGTAAGAAAGGAGGCAACAGAGAGAGGTGGGAGGTGCCAGGCTCTTTTAAACTATCAGCTCTCCTAGGAACTAATAAGAGGAGAACTCATTAGGCCCCACCTCCAACACTGGGAATCAAATTTCAACATGAGATTGGGTGAGGACGAATAAACCATATCCAAACCACAGCAACAATATTTGTCAATCTATGATTTCAAACTGTTTTCTTCCAGGAAATTATCTACCCATTACATTATAATAGGAGTGACTGAGGGTATGCAAATAATAATCATAAGTTTCATCAAATACTGTGTGTGAAACACTTCGGTGGAATCTACAAATACTAGGGAAAAAAGAGTAACATATCTTATTTAAAAATTCTTCTGTGATATTAAACATTTCATTTAACTTTAAATTAATCTTGGTAAAATAATTAAAGCAGGCATTTTCCAACTGCTGAATTCTGCTTTGTTTAAGTTTTAGTGCCACAGCAGGTATATTATCATCTAAAAAGCAAACATGAAATAAGCACATCCACTGTAATATTGTCACAGAGGACATCCAAGTCAGAGCTCTGTTGTGAGTATGGCTACTCTACTGTGGTGGCTTGGCCTTCATGAACTGCTTTGCTCTCTTCACAGAATCCTCAACTGGACTACAGTGCTGAGTCAATGAAGAAATGCACTACTGTCCAGAGACAGCCTGAGTGTCCCCCTGAGCAGCACACACATTCATGTTCATGTGTGTCAGTCGGAGGTGGTCTGCACTGTGTTAAACTTCACAGTCTCTAAAAATACTATTTTTCATTACTCTTAAGTTTTCTCCCTCCAACCAGGTATAACCCTTATGGGAGAAATGAAGGCAGAGAAAATGGATAGTGAAAAGGTATTTTAATATCTCTCTACCAGAAACAAAAGCACTAATCTCCCATGTAGGAAGTTGGAGAATCCAGACCAATGAAATTTACTTTTTATAACCACAATGAAGAAATGTAATTAGATGATAATGTTGGAGAACAATTCAAGCTGGTTAATTAAATGTAAATCTGGTCCCCAAACAGCTCTGACTTTAACTTTTATTATAATAATAATGAATCTTGTGATTATATTTTCTGTTTATACAAATTGCATTTTATTCTAGCAGAGAAATTTACTTGAAATTGATTACATCACTTATATTTTCATCTTAAATGGGGAAACAACATTTCAAATACTATTAAGTGTATAGTGGAATAATTATTCAATTTATTTTATTTTTATAAAGAATATTAGATATTTATTTAGCCTAATATGGTGTGAGATTTGGGTATGTTTTCTCTCATTCTTGGGTTAACCAAAGGCTGGGGAATTTTTATGGCTTTTCCCAATAAGAAAACAAATCTTTAGTGGAAACAAGAATTTACAATCAGTTTCCTTTACTACTCCTCAATATGGTTCCACTATGGTATAAATGGCTTTACATATTCAAATGAATGGCTTCATGATTCTAGCTGATGTCTCTGAAGAAAACATTGTATGAATCAAATGTCCTTATTTAACATGAAGGAAACTGGATTACTTAACTGACTTTTTAAAAATATATATTTTCGGCCTTAAGTCATCCCAAAATGAATTTCTATGTAACCATCTGTTCTATTAAAGGACTGATTTTCCTTGAAGTTGGGCTCTTGCTATTTAATTGGGAAAAGAGGCCCTAATTAGCAGAACCAAGTGAGGAACTGTTTTCTTCCCAGTAGTCATCTCTCAGCAGGAAGGTGGAGTTGTGATGTTAAGAAATACATGTGAGGTGAAATGAAATTTTTTATGTCATGTAGACTACAGTTAGGGTGTGATATGTATCACTATTGATATTTTATAGCTTTAGGAGGTCATTAATGTGGGGACCAAAAGTAAAAATTATTGACGTAAGTATTTTCTAAACATGTGTTAGAGAAGAAGAGTCTCCTTGACTGTATAGTCATTTCAGCAATGTCCGTTTATTCACTGTTTAATCATGTAGTGCCTTCTATATGCTCACATGGCAGCTAATTCTTCAAACTTGGCCCAAATCTTAAGAATTGCTGTTTCACTTTGTTATGTTCTTTTTTTCCCCTCCTGCTCTATACACTTGGAAGATCTCCTCATCCCATATGGTTTTAAGAATGATCCACATTCTGAAGATTAATCGAGATTAATCAAGATGCTCTATCCGAGATGGCAAGATGTTTGATGAGCAGAGCGATTCAGAGAAATTTAGGGATGTTAATCCTTGTTCTGGAAAATAAGTGTGTCATAAGAATTTTCCTGTGACAAAAGCCCAGAAATCTCGGTAGTACAAAATGATATATATTTTGTCTCCTGCTCAAGGGTCTGCAGCGGAGTTGGGGTGGCTTTGCTGCTTCTTGCTGCTGTCAGCAGGACAGCGTGGGCAGCTCACGTTTCTGAGTGTTTTTTCTGGAGCCTAAAGGGATGGTGGCTGCCCAAGAGAAACGTGTCTCTTGTGGAGGTTGAAAGTACCTGTGAACAAGCCCACGCACTTCCTGGCTCTGCTGGCATCACATCTCTTTGACCACAGTAGTCATAAGACTTAACCCCAAATCAGACAGTGAGGAGTGCTTTTGTCCGCCATCATGTGGATGTGAACATTTTAAAACAATAACCTAATTTACCACCATACAAGGGTGGTTGATGATTAATGAGCAAGGGTCTAAATGGAGACAATAGCAAAAGAATAATACAATTAAACTTAATGAGGTAGGAGAAGATAAAGATAAGGATAAGAGTATATGTTTATGACGTAGAATGCCAAGATATAATTGAGACGGTCAACAAAGCCAAAGATTGATTTTAAATAATAACTTTAAATATGGTCAAATACATGGAAAATTTGATCATGGAGTTAAAAGGAGAGAGAGAGAGAGAAAGAGAGAGAGAGAGAGAGAGAGAGAGAGAGAGAGAGAGAGAGAGAGAGAGAAAGAAAGAGAGAACACACAAGCAACAACTCTTTTTCCACTGTTCCTGTTTCAATTCACTCTGTGTGTGTGTGTGTGTGTGTGTGTGTGTGTAGGATATGATGGACATTCAGAATTTCTTTTTCTTCACTTTATTATACTAAAAATATATTAAAAGATGTATTTGTTTTAGTTTTAGAATTTAGTTGATCGTAGTTACTAGACCCCACAGAGTGTCTAGTTTGTCCTGTTTCTAAAAACTAAAGTCTCTAACACTTCACAGATCCTGGAATGTATGTGACTGGTTCAGGAGTGGGTCCAGGATATTGAGGGATGAAATCCTCCCTTAGCCTTCTTTGGTTGTGGCACAGGGAGGGCTGTGACAGACCTCAGCCTTTACATGAGGGAACGCATTGGAAAAAGTATGCTGTCTTTGTCCTGTTACAGAGAACACAGCACCTGGGGCGGAGGTGTGGAGAAGGCCCAGGTGGTGCTGACGCAGGCAGGGCTCCTCCTCTCCTTCTGGCGGGGATAGGACGGTTCCCTGAGACCTGCCTCTTCTAATAGTGATCTTGAGGTCAGTGGCTTTGCACACCTGGTGGACAATCCCTTAGACTGTCTATAGAGTTTTTGTAGGCCCCCGAACAGGGTGGGGTGACAATAACAACTATTTTATTTGCTATCTCACATTCTCTTACGAGTGAGAAAGCATCTGCAAAAGGAGAGGTGAAAATTCCCAGTATTTGTTAATAAAACGTCTGCTTGAGTTTTACATCACCTGGAAAAACTGCAGAGATGAGGCAAGGTCAAAACTGTAGAAGTGAGCAGGTAAGCATGTGTGTGTGTGTGTGTGTGTGTGTGTGTGTGTGTGTGCGTGCGTGTGTGTGTGCGCATGTTGCGACTAGGGGTTTGGCAGAAAGTGACTTCCAGTTCAATGCTAGGTCTTAAAGTAAGAAAATGAAAAGTTGAGTGAAGAAAAAGATGAGGGACAATGTTTAAGCAGAAAACATGACATGCAACATACAACATGCTAAGTGCTCGAGGCAAGAAAGATGTGCCACAGAGCTGGAAGGAATTAGCACAGCAGGAAGCATGGCTGGTGTGTTGGGCAGAAGCCTTGTTCTGAGGAATCACATAAATGTTGGAAGATGTTTTCATACTCCACCCTGCCATTGCCAGCTGCAGTTCTGAACTCAGAAGACCAGTTTCACTAGATTCAGCAAGTACACATAGAACACCTCGTGACTGTAGTTGGGGTGTCTGGCATGGGCATAGATTATTCTGCCTAGAATTAGCAAGTTTTTGACTGTTTATTTTTATGAAAGAGAAATTCCCCTGCCATGTAAAGTAACAAAAAGGCTTTTAGTCCTGGACACCGGGACTGCCCTTGGAGTTTCAGTAAATGACCAAAAGGAAAGGCGAGGCATTTTCACTGTGCGTTCTTCCCTTCTCATGAAGAATGTCACCTTTTTCACACACAGGAGGAGTCTCTAGCAGGGGTGTGGGTGACTACAGACTCAATGTCCCTTTGGTAAGCAATATTCTTCACCTATGTTCTGTCTTCAGAATTTTTGACCCAAAGAAGGAATTTAGAGGGAGTGGGTGAGTCCTCAGTGCCAGAAAGCAAGGCAGTCAATGTTAAGTTTAGAGCAGGAATTTTGGCAGACCTCCACATGTATAACACTGAGTTGTAGGGTTGTTAACAATTTTTAGTATCTGCTTTGTATTTCCTCATTTCCTGAAAAGTTTCCAAAAGGAGAGTATATATTTTATGATAAAATATTTTAATAAGCTTTCAAAGGCATTGTTTACTCTGGAAAAAAGTTTTGAAGCCAAATCAAGCATGCTCGGCAGTAAAAGGGAATGGCTAGAAAGTGCATGCAGGCTGATCACGTGGCTGTTGCTGTAAACTTCAAAACAGTGAACTTTGAAAACAAAATTGTTTTCACAAATAAAAGAGCTAGTTTGTGCATTTATTTTCATTGTACAAGTCTGTGTGTGTGTGTGTGGGTTAGGGGGAAACATATATGCAATTAAAACCAAAATTCCATTTGGCTGTTATAAATCTTTCATTGAAATTTCCATTAATGGGCACAAATACATGATTTTATAGCAGAAATAAGACCTAGTGTTAGATTGATCAGTAGGGTGACTGGAATTTACAATAACCAATTGTACATTTCAAAATAGGTAGAAGAAAATAATTGAAATGATTCTAACATAAATCAAACACAAATATTTAAAGTGATGATTATCCCAAGTATGCTGATTTGATCTTCACACATTATATGAATAAACAAATTATCACATGTACCCTGAAGCTATGTATATCTATTATGCATCAATAAAAAAAGAAATAAAACAAAAATTTCCAACAATTATTGATCCAGATTAAATTAAATAAATGTTAAGAATACTCTGCTACTGATTGCATTACAATTACAAAATATGCCTCTGTTTTTTCCCTCCCATTCCAGTTCATATTAGTTTATCAAATTAAGATTTTAGGAGAATATAAAAATAGATAGAAAGGTAAGGGTAATTAGAAGAAGAGATCATGAAGAGCCACAATAAACTAACAGAAAATAGGTAAATAATCATACATATTTTTTTCACCTTTGATTAGACAGCAAATTTGTGCAAAATATTTATGTCCAGCCTAGGTCAAATACTTAAATTTCAAATAAAATAATGTCTTAATGTGTTCTCATTAAAAGTAGTCTTGATTTTCTCTGAACTTCTAAAACATTTATATGAACCTCTATTATTAAAAATATTTTTATTTTAACAATATTTTATATATAAATACAAACACTCCAAATATTACAATTGTAATACTATAGATTTCTTGTTTAATCGATATACAGCTAGTCATAATCCTTGTGATGTATATTTTTCTAGGCTGAATAGTTTTAGGGACTTCTTGTTTCAGCAATGAGATGTAGAGCTATATCAGAGGTTCGTGACACCCCCAATATAACCGGGTGTCCGGACAGTGTGTGTTGCAAGAGATGGGAGAGACAAAGACATGGACACAAAAAGTAAGGTGAAGGGGTGTGGGGAAGTCAGGGTACCACCAGCATTCCCATGAGCCAGGTGTCACTGACTGAAGTCTAGCACCTTTGTTATTCTCTTTTTCATGCTATAGATTACAATGATTTCATGTGAAAGGCTCATGGGTTACAATGTGTAGAAGTTTCAAGTCTACCCTAAAAGTCACAAGATGTCTTAGCTAATTACTCTTTTATCTGTAGAAGCAGGAACACATAGCTCGTTACTAAGCGCAATTATGCTAAAGGTATGTATAGATAGTATCTCTGAACTCAGCAGCTGTGGCCCGTTCAATTGAGGGACAAAGAGATTGGTACTTCTTATTGGGAGGTTAGCTTCCCATTAACTGAGGCATTCTACTGAGAAAGGGGAGGGAAGGAATTCAACCTAATGTTTTAAAAATTGGAGCCTGACATCCCTTCTCCCGGGCTGATGTTTTGCAATCTTCCTCTGTGGCTGTGTGTGGCTTTCATGTCATGCCACTCCACGGATTTTTAGGCATGACGCCCCTCAGGCTTTAAGGTGAGAGTCTGCTTTGCTGTACTCCCAAATCGCTGGAATGTCCCCCAACTAGGCAGTTAACTTCTGCCCTTATCTCCAGCTCCTGCTCAGGCAGCATTCCTTCATCTCCTCTCCTCCCACGGCCTCAGAAATGGGGTCCCTAAGCCCCGGTGGTCTTATTTTCATCAGAGGTGGAAAGAGCTTTAGTACAATACTTCAACAAGAGAAAAGGCTCACAAATTTTAAATGAAAGGCTCTTTGTAAACCCCTCTGAGATCTGAGGTCACAGGGCTTGCAATTAACCAGTCATCTCAAGAGAGACAGGCATTAACAAAGAGAGACAGGAGAGATGCCACTGAATGTCATATAAAGCACTTGGAAAATTAAACTAGAAATGTTTAAGGAACCGCTGAAGGTGGAGTGTGGGTTAGTTTGAGGTCATGAAATCCTGGGAAATGCTGACAGATGGGTTCTCACTCATGTGCAGGGCTTTCCTCCAGGAAACCCATTAGCCTCCCATAGGGATGTTTGGAGAAAATCTAGAGAAAGCTTCCCCCACGGTGGAGAGAAATAGCAGCCATTGCCAAATTATAATCAAACTCCCCTTCATCCCCTTCCTTACCTCCCTGCTGCATCTTCACTAGAGAAAAATAAATTTGATTTTTAGGGGAGGGTGCTGGTATAATCCATTTTCATGTAGGGGAGGGCAACTGACACCATAACAAAACTCCATCCACACTTACCCTCAAATTTTCTAAGTAAAAAACAAAAACAAAAAAGCTTACTGTGCAAGGAGAAGGGGCATTGAAACTGTAGCCTTAGGACTCTGGTGGATACTGATTACAGCTAGCTGAAGAAAGCACAGGGCAAAATACAGGAGCTTCCTCCCTTCAAGAAGGGAAAGGAACTCTGGTGAAGGCAGCACTCCTGAGGCACAGGTCCTTGGTATGTGCTTAAGACTGAAGTTTAACTCTTTGAGGTATCTCCAAATTATTTTCCATAGGGGTTGTACTAATCCTGGATAGAGCCTGAGCTCATTCTTCAAAGTGAGGTATCACAAGAATGGAAAAATGAGCACCACATGTACTCGCCATCAAATTGGTATTAACCGATCAACACTAAAGTGCTCACATGGTAGAAATACTCATTGGGTGTTGGTCAAGTTGGGGGTGTTGGGGGGATGGATAAACTCACAATTAACGGAAGCAGAGTGCACTATATGGGGGAAAGGCATGCCTCTAGCCCTTGGGTGAAGCAAGGCATTACATGTAACCAAAATGTTTGTACCACCATAATATTCTGAAATAATAAAAAAAGACTGAAGTTTAATCAGAATATCAGGAAGTACCTATCCTTCTCCTACCCTCATCCTCATTCTAACAAGCTACGAATACATCTGGAAAACAGCTAGGGAAGACTCTGAGGGGCAGCACAAAGAGAAACCCCAAATCAAGCAAGAAGACAAAAATAAAGTACCACTACGGGGGGTTGAAAATGTCTAGAGCCCTTAGCAACAACAAACTCCGGCTCTGGTAACCACAGCAACAAGAAACATCAAACCCTCTACACTCCTCACTAGATTAACACAAACTCCATACAAAAGGGTTAGCAGAAGACAGGGTACTCGTCTCCAAACATAAAATACACTTATCTTAGTATCCATTGTCATAAACAATATATGAAAGCCTCAATAAAAAATTGCAAGCACAGCATAGCAAAAGTGATAACAAAATGCAAGAAAAGACATAGTTAAAAGAAACAAATTGTCATCAGAACCACACTCAAATATAACACAGATATGAACACTATCAAATAGGGAATTTAATATACCTATAGTTAATCTGTTAAATGCTTTAATGGAAAAGGTAAGTACCATACAATATTTGATAGGTAATTTTTGCAGAGTTGGAAACTAAGAAATAATCAGGTGGAAATGGTAGAAATAAAAAAGTTGTAACAAAAATGAAATGTCTTTGATAAACTCATTGGTAGACAAAGTCTAAAAAAATTCATGAACTTCAAGATAAGCCACTAGAAATTACAAAAAGAAAAAAGCGAAAAAAGGAAAATATAGCGCAGTATCTGTGGGACAGTATTAAACTTTCTAACACAGACATAATTGGAATCTCAGGCTGAGAAATAAAAGAAAGACTAAGCAGAAGAAATATTTGAAGAAATAATGTCAGGATATTTTTACTATGCACATCTAGAAGCAGTTACACCCCAATAGCAAAAACATAACCAGCTTCCAGATGTTTGTTTCTAAATACCATTGTCCAATACAGGGCACAATGGCTCTTTGTAGAAATGACTGCTTCTAGGGCAGAGGCAAGGGAAGTGCATGAAACCAGAGCATCTTACAGTGATTACAGCTTTTGACAAACACAAGGTTGGAGTCATTTCAAAGGGACACAGAAGCCAACGTGAAAGAGATCCCGGTAGTCACAGTTGGAAGAATTTGAGAAACAAAACAAACGCTGTGGTATTGCATTATTACCCAAAGTATAAAATAAATATACATAACTCCATATTGATACAAATAAATGACTGAATGAATAAATAAATGGAAGTGAAGGGACACATTTTCCTCAAAGTAGAATTCCAAATAATAGATGCAGACACTTCCTTTTTGGAGGCAGAGCTTAAGCCATATCACATATCCATCAAGTGAATGTTGAATTTTTTTAACAAAATTATTTATTTTTAATTGACAAATAATAATTGTATATGTGTATGGGGTACAATTTGATTTTTGATCTATTTATACATTCTAGAAATATTCAATCAAGATAATTAACATAATCATCACCTCACCAACTAATGATTTATTTTTTTATGGTGAGAACATTAAAATCTATTCTTCTAGCAATTTTGAAATGTATAACACATTATTATTAACTGTTGCACCATGCAGTGCAATAGACCACTAAAACTTATTCCTCCAGTATGAGACATTTTACCCTTTGATCAATATCTGCCCTTTCCCCATCCCTCCTCTCCCTCCACAAACCTCCCAGACTCTGGTGACCACCTTCCTACTCTGTTTCTGTGAGATCAACTTTTTTGGATTTCACACTTAAGTGAGATCATAGCATTTGTCTTTCTATGCCTGGTTTATTTCTCTTAGCATAATGTTCTCCAAGGCCATCCATGTTGTCATAATTGACAGGATTTTTTTCCTTTATAAAGCCGTATAGTATTCCATTGTGTGTATATAACTCACATTCTTTATCCTTTCACCCACTGATGGACTGTTAGGCTAATTCCATATCTTGACTCTTGTGAATAATGATGAAATGAACATCAGAGTGCAGATACCTCTTCAAAATTTCCTTGGATACATAACCAGAATTGGAATTGCTGGATGACACAGTAATTCTATTTTTAATTATTTTAGGAACATTCACACTATTCTCTAAAATAGCTATATTAATTTATATTTCCAACAGGGAATACAAAGGCTGTCTTTTCTTCACATCCTCACCAACACTTGTTATCATTTGTATTTTTAATAATAGCCATTCTAACAGGCGTGGGTTATATCTCATTGTGGTTTTAATTTGCATTTCCCTGATGATTAAGGATGTTGAGCATGTTTTCATATATTGATTATCCATTTGTATCTCTTTTTTTGAGACATGTCCTGTGTCCATTTTTTAATCAGGTGATTTATTTTCTTGTTATTGAGTTGTTTGTTTCTCATATATTTTGGATATTAGCCCCTTTTCAGATGTATACTTTGCAAATTTTTCCCACTCTGTGGGGTTGACTCTTCACTATGTTATTGCTGAACTTAATGGCTCACCTCCAAACAATGGAATGTGGAAAGGAGAAATGATAACTTTAGAAGGGAGAAGTTGACAAGCACTACTTTATTATTATTATTATTATAAAATAAAACTCCTATTTAAAAATGAAATGATTCAAAAATACATGCATATATATTAAATGTTTCAGGAAAAGATAGTTTTTCAGTTAATGAGATACATTTTGGATTTTTCTTGGTGTAAGACATAATAATAAGGTCAAAGTTAAAAATGTGTAAAAGTTTTTATTACCACAATAATAGAAATCATCCATAAACATCAGCACCATATAGAGCAATAAATCTGTATGATTGCCTTCATGTAGCAGATAAAAACACATAACACAAATGATTTCTCAGAATATATCTAAGTTTGTCCAAGATTATGTACAACCATTTGGCCTCACTTTTATTTTTCTTTTATTTTTTTTTTAGTTTTTTTTTATTTCAGTAAATTACAGATGTAAAAAAGTTTAGGTTACATATAATGTCCTGCCCCAACCAAGTCAGAGCTTCAAGTGTCTCCATCCCTCAGACAGTGCGCACCACACTCATTATGTGTGTATATACCCATCCCCTCCTCCTTCCTCCCCTCTGTCCGACACCCGATGAGTGTTATTACTATATTTGCCCTTAAGTGTTGATCAGTTAATACCAATTTGATGTTGAGTACATTTGGTGCTTGTTTTTCCATTCTTGGGATACTTCACTTAGAGGAATGGGTTCCAGCTCTATCCAGGATAATACAAGAGGTGCTAGATCACCATTGTTTCTTACGGCTGAGTAGAACTCCATAGTAAACATATATCCCACTTTATTAATCCACTCATGTATTGATAGGCACTTGGGTTGTTTCCACATCTTTACAATTGTGAATTGTGATGCTATAAACATTCTAGTGCAGATATCATTTTTATAGAATGTCTTTTGTTCTTTTGGGTAGATGCCCAGTAAGGGGATTGCTGGATCAAATGGTAGTTATACTTGTATCTCTTTGAGGTATCTCCATATTGCTTTTCAGAGAGGTTGTACTAGTTTGCAGTCCCACCAGCAGCGTAGCAGTGTTGCTATCTCTCCACATCCATGCCAACATTTATTGTTTTGGTACTTTCTGATAAAGGCCATTCTCACTGGGGATAAGTGATATCTCATTGTGGTTTTGATTTGCATTTCCCTGATGATTAGAGATGTTGAGCATTTTTTCATATGTTTCTTGACCATTTCTCTATCTTCTTTTGAAAAGTTTCTGTTCCTGTCTTTTGCCCACTTTTTGATAGGGTCGTTTGATTTTTTCTTGCTGATTTTCCTGAGTTCTATATAGAGTCTAGTTATCAGCCCTTTATCAGATGTGTAACATTCAAATATTTTCTCCCATTCTGTAGGTTTTCTGTGTGCTCTCATGATAGTTTCCTTGGCTGTGCAGAAGCTTTTTAATTTGATCAAGTGCCATTTATTTATTTTTGTTGTTGCTGTGATTGCATTTGAGATCTTCTTCATAAATTCTTTGCCTTGGTCGATGTCTATAAGAGCTTTTCCAACATTTTCCATTAGAATTCTTGTAGTTTCATTCCTTAGGTTTAAGTCACAGTGCGGATTGCTTTTTTGATTTATTTTTCATCTAGTTTGTTACTGCTGTGCAGACACACTTGATTCTTGTATATTTATTTTGTATCATGAATTCTTTTATCAATTCTAAGAGGTTTTTTGTAGAGTCTTTAGGGTTTTTAATTTTTATATATAAGCTTATTTTGTCTGTAAAGAGAAACAATTTTACTTCCTATTTTCCAGTTTGGATTGTGAAAATATCTTTCTCTTTCCTCATTGCTCTGTGTAGGACTTCTTGTATTACATTGAATAAGAGTGGTGAAGGTGGGCATCCTTATCTTGTTTCAGTTCTTAAAGGAAAGGCTTTGAGCTTTTCCCCATCAGTATGATGTTAACTATGGGTTTGTCATATAGATTTTTATTGTGTCGAGGTATGTTTCTTCTATACCAAATGATTCAGCAATCCCACTTCTGGGTATTTATCCAAATGAAAGGAAATCAGGGTATTGAAGAAATATCTGCACCCTCATTTTGATTATAGCACTATTCACAATAGCCAAGATATGAATTCAACCTAAACGTCCATCAGCAGATGAATGGATAAAGAAAATGTAGTGTATATACACAATGTAATACTATTCAGCCATAAAAAAGAATGAAATCCTGTCATTCAGGGATACATGGATGAACCTGGAGAACATCATGTTAAGTGAAATAAGCCAGACACAGAAAGACAAATACTACATTATTTCACTCAGATGTGGGAGTTAAAAAAAATTGAGTTCATAGAAGTAGAGAGTAGAGTGATGGTTAGCAGAGGGTGGGAAGGTTTGGGAGGAGGCTAGGCAGAGATTGGGTAATGGATATACGAGGGCTGTCCGGAAAGTGTCCAGCCATTGTTAATGTAACGAGAACGGGGATGTGGCTGGGTACTTTCCGGACAGCCCTCATAAAATGACAGCTGGATAGGAGAAATAATTTCTAGTGTTCTGCAGCACTGCAGAGTGAATATAGTTAACAGTAATTTATTGTGTATGTTCAAAAAGCTAGAAGAAAGGAATTTGAATGTTCCCAACACAAAAAACGTTTACCAATGTTTGAGGTGATGAATATATTAATTACTCTGATTTGGTCATTGCTCATTGTATGCGTGGCTTAAAATATCACTCTGTATCCCATGAATATGTACAATTATTATGTGTCAACTAGAAAATAAAGGGAACAAAATCTATGAAATAAGGAAAGCCTATTTTTGTTTTGCAGGTGTTGCTATGAACACATGTGCAGGAAATGGTGCAGTCTTTTTTGAGTCCTTTAAACTTGATTAGGTGTGGCAGATGGTGGCTAGTGAGACTTCACATGCATTTTAAGTTTGGAATAATCAATTAACGATTGTGAATAGAGTTATCAGTAACAATTCTTCCCGGGAAGGGATAAGCCAACCACAAAATAATGTGATACACTGTGCTCAGGGTTAGATTAACTCTCTTGCATCGCATAAAAAGTCCTCCTGACGACAAAGCACTAAGGGCCAAGTGCCAGTGCCTGATTAAAATCTGGAAAAGCTGACACTGGCTGGCCGGGCAGAGACCGAGGGGAGATTTTGCTGCTCACTGTGCTGAGATAAATAGGGCCCTGGAAAGAGAGGGAGACAGATTAGCATTTAGAGCTTGGATATTCATTTCTGTCAATCTGATTGTTAGCAGGGATTACTTGAGAACACAGTAGAGAAAACTCCAGCAGTGAAAAGGTTTGGAAGCTTCGCTGCAGCTAATCTCCTGCCACCTCTATCTAATGCATCTGCCATCAGGACTCTTATTGAATTTCCTTATGAGTTCCATCTCTTTTCTTTGTAAATATTTTTTTAAATATTATTACAACATTATTTTATTAATAATATTACAACATTATTACAATAATATTGCAACATTATTTTCCTTTATTCTAAGGAATTCTAAGGAATTATAATGTTTAACTCTATTTTAACATTTTTCAGGTTCAGGTAGCTATGAGTAAATAATTTATATGGGATACAAGCAACAATTTGAGATTTTAATGTACTATGGATTTTGCAAACAAACTTTTTAAAATTTTAAATATAATAAAATTCTCAAAACTTCATTTTGTGAAAAGATATCAACTGATACTTAAATGTTATCCAACTGTCTCAAACTTGTTGTGCAAACTCTTCTATATCATTGCAAACGAGTGGTAATTTCAGTTTTGTCCAAACACATTCAGAGACAAAAGAATCAGGGCTTAAATGATGGCCCGTTCCATACTCAGAACGCTCTATTTGTTAGAAGAATTTATTGTGTTGAGCCAAAATTTCTGTCCTTATGATTTTTACTCACTGATGCTAGTTCTGCCCTCTAGAATTACAGAAAATAAAAAAGAAACTCACTTCTACTTTCTATTTATGTAAATATTGAAATGATTATCATACCTCAACTAAATAGGCTAAATAGAATTACTTAATTTTATTGCAATTTACATGTCATTGCTTTTTGTTTTCTCAACATTTCAGCCATTTTTTATAAAATCCCATTCTCTAGTAAAATGTTGAATTCATGTCTGAACATGACATAGCAAGTGTATTCTACCGAGTGTATAATTCTCAAAATTCTTAAATTTGTAATTCTTTCCTCTGGTCATTCAGGCAATATTTAAGGCACTGGAAATTTTTCCGGGCATTATAATCAAAAGGTGAAATACATAATACCTGGTTCTAGGTCTCAGCTTTCCTATCCAGCCTGGGTCTGCTATCATCCTAACTGACTTCAATGTTCTTTGGATCCATCTAACATCACGACCTAGTGTTTCTCAATGTCTTGTCTATAATACGCTTTTCTCAGAATCATCTGTTATGCTTACTAAAATCAAGACTCTCTAGGGCTATGACTCACGAAACTGAAGTTTAGAATATAATGTGTATAACAGAAAGAATAGATGTGCTCCTTTGATACACAATCTTTCTATTATATTAAATAATTGTATTAACAAATTTGGATTTTTTTCTAATAAGGAATTTCATAAATACATAGCTAAATTTAGCATTCATTATATTAAAAATAGAGACATGATTTCCAAGTGCAATATCTGTCAACTGGATATATTCTCGAGTACTTATTCTTAGGGAACACGTTCTAGATCCTAGTGATTTCCGCTTAGCTAGTTGCTAATATTCTTCTAATAATGCATTATATTTCTTATCAATAGCTATACTAATTTTCAGTTTTAAGAATCTTCTTAGTTTTGAAATTCTGGACATCTATCACTTTGTCTCTTAACAACTCTTACTTTCTTTTATGACTTTTAAGATGACAGCCACCATTTATCAAGCTCATCTGAAATATTGTTTCATATCATAGAATATGAATCACGGTGGAAAAATTACTTGAAATGATTATAGCAATTATACATAGTTAACTCATCTCCTATTTTGATCCTTTCCTTTAGTCCTATAGTGAAAGGTGTGTTTGCAGTAAGTGCAAGATATCGATCTCTGAGATATTTTCTCAAGTGAAAAATAGGAAATATAAAATGTGGGATGAGATATATATTTATAGACACTTAAATATACATAGAAAATTATACCAATATTTTAATAGTTGCCTTTTGGGAAGGTTAGTGATCAATTACAATGAGAGAATGTTTAAACCTTTATATTCTGCTTGAAAGGATGAGATATTTATAATTGAATGCTAATTGTCATAAACCACCTTCAACATTAGACTTAAATGTAATACAGTATTTGAATAATTTGAAGTGCTCAAACAGGAGGTAAAAAAAATTGAGAATAGGGCTGTAAATAGCAAGGTACACAGAGTTTTATGGAAAAATGGGACAGAACAAAACAGTCTTATTTGAGTAAAGTTTGTAATCAAGAACATTAAACTAGTTTTTAAAATGAGTGATGCATTTTCTCTACTTTCAGTGAAGAGTTTGCAAACCATCTTTATGGAGTCAAATATAAAATGAGATGCAGTTGTAATAGCTGCTTCAGTATTAAAAATAAGATCCCAGGATACAAATAGAGTTTTAGAAGAGATTCATACTATATTGAGAAATTAATTAAATACATTTATTTACTATTTTTATGCACATTGGAATTATTACAAAGGCATTTATTACTAATGGAAATAACAAAAATATCTTCTAAGTAGCTTCTATTAGCCTCTTCTCAAAAACTCATTATTTCTTCAACATTAAATATAAAATTTCTTCTCTTTTAATATATATATTTTCATGCTATTATAAAATGTAAACTTTGTCAGAAATTTATTTTCAAATATGCCAAAATCAATACAAAGCTAAATTTTAGCTTATTTATATATCCAATCTTATTAAATCTAAATGTTTCTAGTTATAAAAATGAATATAATATAACTGTAAATAGTAATCATGATTATAACAATTGTGTTTGCTTTAAGATACCATTAAACCAATTAAACATCATCCAATTTTTAGGCAAATCATGTTTTCTTGTTGATTGTATTTTATCATCCTAAATGTACCTATAAGAAAATATCAAATTCTTTATCATTTTCATCAGTATTGATAATTGAAGTAATCATTTAAAAAAGTGGTACATTAATAATATAAGATTATTTCATCTAACATTTGAACTAATTCTACAATTCAAAATAAGAATCTATACAAACATTAAAAGTGAAAATGTGGTAGTGCCAAAACTTAGAAAATTTGATCAATAGTTCTCCATATCTGACTTGCTTTTTCACTGTAGAGTGAGCAATGCCTTAAGTTTAAGTAATTGTGTTTTTTTCACCAATATTTAATCCAATTTTAATTTTAAATAAAAAGTAATATTTTTCTACATTATCTATAACTCATCTTTCCAGTATCTTTTACATTTTTATTGAGGTATGATTAACACATGGAAACCTGTACATGTTTAATGTATACATCTTAAAGAGTTTGAAGATTAGTATATATCCATGAAACCATCACCATAAACAATGCCATAAAGATAATCATCACTTTAAATGTTTTCTCCCATCCTCTTTTTACTCTTTTGTGATAAGTACATTTAATAAGATCTACCTTCTTAAATTTTTAAGTATATAATACAATATTGTTAACTCTATGAATTATGTTGCCCAGTAGACCTCTAGAACTTAATTCGTTTTGCATAACTGAAACTATGTAACCTTTGGCCTGTTTTATACATTTAAACTTTCTTAATGGAGTACAACAAATGGAATGTTCACTCTTCCCTGATAATACTTAACCAGGAATTTACTATTCTAATATCCCGCTCTTCATTCATTGCTTTTAAATAAATAATGAGGGGAGGGGCACTATGTCTGGCAGGATAAAATAATGAGTTTTAAAATCTTTACCATGGCAGTCTAAAAGAAGAGAAGTAAGTGTTGCCAAATAGTAACAACTGAATATACAAAGTAATTGTTATAATTAACTTAAAAATGCAGATAAGGCAAACTATATTACAGTATCAGAGTATAAACATATTTGTATTAAATATATGTTTTTATGTATATGTTTATAAAATTCTTAGATGCTTACATAAGCATTTTATACTGAGGTCTTCTGGATATTTGAACAAATAAGTACATTATTAACTGCGTATTTTGTCATTTTCTATTATTCATTATTTTATCATAAGCAAATTTTAATGCATAAATAACAATGATAATAAGAAGTCAATGTTCCATTCTTGGTTTTGTTACAAAATCTAGGCTCGATAAAATGGTTCTAGTAGCTTGATTCTATTCTTTTCCTAATTAAAACTGGTTTATATCCCAATATTATCTATAAAGAAGGGAAATAGTTGATTTCTTCTGTGTTCTTTATTATTTGTACATATTCTAAAAGAAAAGCTTTCAAAGCCTTAATTTATTCAAATATTTGCTTAGTTACTTTTTTCAAACAGGAGAGATATAAGTAAGAAAATGTTTTGAACAAGTCAATGAAAATAAGGGTTTCAAAGAGTACCCCAGGTGGCAAAGACATGGCCAGCATTAATCTGTTGGAAACTGTAACTACAACTTTGAAAACAGGATTAGTCATGATGGGATTGCCTGAAAGAGCTAATTGTAGAATTCTTAATTTAGTGACTCTGAATCACTGCATTGAATTAAGTAACAGGGTTGATATGATGAGGCATACATAGCTGCTTCTATACCATCCCACAGGTGGCGGTTGAAAGGTCTATTTGTAACATCTTCTTTAAGGGAAGTTTCTAATCTCCTACTTTCTATACCAACCCTTTACCACCAAAAGAAAAAAAACAAACAAAAAGAAAAGATAATGAAATCTGTGAATGTTGGAAAGAACAGTGTTTTTTGCAGGGGAGGGAGTGAGGGAGGACTTCTTTTAGACATCAGCATAAAGAAGGAAAAAAAGACACTGGGATTTTTTTAGATAGAAAAATGGAGAGAAAATTAGAATAGAAGGTACACATGTGAAAGGAATGCTGATAGAGAAAACATACTGTGCATGTTACTTCCGATAACAGAAAAAATGAAATAAATAGGTAACATTATTGTTAATTATACCTGTGACCTGGAATATTGAGAAGGATATAAGTCGATCTTTAGTGGATAAAGACAATGAGCTTAAAAAGTTTTAATCCAATTAGATCAGGTGCTGCATAGGTTGCCATAGTAACCCAGTGTAGGTTAGACCACAATAGAAAGGAACTTAGAAAAATCTGCCTCCAGCCAGTATTAGTTACTGTTTTGAGAAGAAAAGTACACTATTTTTGCTCAAAATTTGAATAGTGCAATATATACTTAGCTTTCTTTGTTTATGATTTCTTGAAAATGAGAATAGCTAGAGGGATTTAACCATAGCACTATTGTGGATATTCTAGTGATACGAATATATAGACTGTAAATCTAGTCTTTTTCTATGATTGTAATGCATATCTGCGGCTTGGAATTTTCCTATGTCTTTTTTCATTTACCCATATCTTACCTGTCTTTAATGTTTCCGAATAGGTAGGATATGTTGCAAATATCATTCCAATTAATTGGCAATTTCTTTTAATTTGTAAACTGCTGCTGCTGTATATTTTTTAAAAATTAGAGCATGTAATTATATTCTTGTGTTTATCAAATATTTTTTCCATGCATGCTATTTTTGATACTTTCTGTATGACTACATTTACATAGCATCCTATTTATCAGAGTGCAAAACCTTTGATGAAAGAAATAACCGCTCAGAAATGTGCTGCTATAAGGCTCATTGTAAATGAAGCACTTATCAATACTTGTTAGTGACCAATGATAAATATTGAAATGCAAACAAATTTGTTAGTCTTTATTACCTGTTTTGGAAATGACAGTGAAATAGTTCTTGCCTCTATGTGAGAAATCAGTAAAACTAAATTTATTCTCTTTAAATAATATTTTAAAGAAAACACACAATATATCAAAATAAAGATATGCTAAGTCGTGATAAAGAAAAAAGTGATTGAATCCATGTAATTTAAAAAAAACGTGTGTAGGAGCATGTAGGATTGTGTGCACTGATGTCCTTTCTTTAAATACACTGGAGAAAAACCTGGCCACAAATCTAAACCCCTATTAGATTTCTCCTATCCTCATTTCCTTCTAATTCTCATTCCAATAAGCATTGGGGGACCTGACAGAGCAGTTGTACCAAGCAGAGAAAGTTCAAGAAGGTGGAGGAGAAAGCAGCAGAAAGGGACAGCAGGTAGTGAGAAATTCTGGGAACTTCATACTAATGCTCACCTAATCACAAAAATATCACACTCTCTAAACCTTGGGCCATTATTATATTGTCATTTATATTACATTATATTTACAAGTAATTCTTGTTGCTCTATTTGCACACCCAAAGAAAATTCTAAAATACTCTGTGTTTTCATATAAGTATGCCTCCATGGTAATTCTTAACTTTTCTGACAGTTTGGAGGCCTATATTACATATATAACGAAAACCATTAAACATCTTCCAAAAATATGAGCTTATGTACATATTCATGAAATCATTTTCAAAAGGTTGATGGATGCAAAATCTGTGCATGCACTACAGCCTAAAATGCAATAATCTTTTAGAAGAAAATACAGTAAAATCCTGTTGTCTGTGGTTTTGCTTTATGTGGTTTCAGTTTACCCATGATTAACTGCAGTCTGAAAATATTAAATGAAAATTCCAGAAACAAATAGTTCATAAATTTTAAACATTAAATCATAATGCTTAAATCATTCACCTCACTTCATCTCACCACATAGGCATTTTACCATCTCACATCATCCTAAGAAACAGCAGGGTGAGTACAGGACAGCACGATATTTTGAGAGAGAGAGAGAGATCACATTTCCATAATTTTTATGAGAGCATAATGTTATAATTGTCCTATTTTATCATTAATTATTATTGCTAATCTCTTACTGTGCATAATTTATAGTTAAACTTTATCATAGGTATGCGTGCATAGAAAAAAAACACAATATATATTGGGTTTGACACTATCCGCTGTTTTAGGCATCCACTATGGGTCTTAGAACATAATTCCTGAAAATAAGGGGGAACTATTGTATTGTATGGATTTCTTATGTATTTCAAATGCGATGCTTGTTATTTCTCATTTTAAGTTAGTACATTTTTATTATGATTCTGATTTGGGTTCCTATGTCAATTTTTCCACAGAGAAAATCTAATGGCTATGTGCATATTGTGTTATTTTGTGGCAGCTAAATTAATAATTTATAATACAAATTAATTCCTATATTTCTAAAGTTTAATTACATTTTCAATATATTTTTCATCTGAATTTTAAATAAAAAGAAACACATACAAGATACACACAAGGAGTTAGAAACACACAGATGAAGAGACCAGTGTCCTTGCCCTAGAGAACTACATAATCACCTAGGGACATCAGATGGGCTTGTTCCTGGACAGCACATGATGATCAGATGAAACGGAAGGCTTCAAAACCTGGGAAACAAATCTCACAGCTTATAAGAAAATCAGACTTTGGTGTGCAGGTGATACAGACTTTGTTTTTTCAGTTTTGTTGTTTGTTTTTTTTTGTGGAAGGAAGATGTTTATCTCAGGTTATTAAATAGAAAATTCATGATGTCTAATTTTAAGTTTCTATTATGTTAACACCTGGACCTGGTTCAAACAAAAGGGGTCCTACTCCTAACCATTATTGCCCTTAAAACCTTAAATGCATAGAATAAAACTGACCTTAGCCTTCAGTTCACAGAAGGCTATTATGATTGTCAATGTGATGACACATTTTTGGCTCGCTTTTTTTTTTTATAAGAAAATTGCAGATTCACATGGAGTTGTAAGAAATAATACTGAGAGAGAAAATGCAGTCTCCTCAATGGTAATATCCTGTGAAACTGGAGTATGAAATCATAGCCGGGATACTGATATTGATACAGTCAAGGTGCAGAACAATTTACTAGAGGCACCTTTCATCTTTCCCTTTTGTAGTGACGCCCACCTCCCTCTCAAGTCCCTTTTCTTGCTGTCCCTATCTCCTGGAAACCACTTATCTATTCTCCATTTGTATAATTTTATCATTTAAAAATAATATATGAATAGAATCATACAGTATCTGACTTTGGAGGATTGACTTTTTTGGGGGGGCAAGATAATTCTCTCAAGATTCATCCAAGTTATCATGTGGACCACTAGTTTTTCCTGTTTATTGGCAAATAGTATTTCATAGAATGGATGTACTAAAGTTTGTTTAACCATTCATCCGTCAAAGACACATGGGTTGTTTCCGGGTTTTAGCCATTATAAACAAAGCTGCTATGAACGTATGAGTACAGGTTATTGTGTGACTATAAATCTTCATTTATCCGGGAAAAATGCCCCAGAAGTGTAGAAATGCCAGAAACTGCCAAACGGTTTTCTGTAGTGCCTGTACCATTTTTTCTTTTCAACAGCAGTGAATGAGTGATTCAGTTTTTCCACATGCTTGCGAGTATGTGATGTTGTAACTGCTTTTATTTTAGCCAATTTGATAGATGTGTGTAGTGATATCTATACATCCTCTTTTGTAAAATCCTGTCTTCTGACCATTTTCTAGTTATTACTATTATTTTATGGCAGACTTTGAATGTTCTTTCTATTTTCTAGCTATAAGTGCTTTGTTAGGTATGTGGTTTGCATAGTTTTTCTTCCAGGCTGGTGCTTGTTTCTGGTCTTCCCATGGGCTTTCAAAGACTAGTTAATTTTGATGAGATCAAACTTACAAGTTTTTCTCTTTAGGGAAAAATTCAAGTCCAAGAATTTTTTATCTAACTTGAGATCCTGAATATTTTCTCCTATGATTTTTTTTCCTAAATGATGTCTATTTTTATTATTTTTGCATAAATCTGTGATCCATTTTGAGTTAATTTTTACGTAAAGTATGAGTTTAGTTTAAGTTTTGCCTTCATTTTTTGCCTGGAGATGTCCATTAGCTCCAGCAGTATTTGTTGATTCAGAACCAAGGATAATAACTTTACAAAGTAAATATTTGATTGATCCTATCTTCAATTCTCGTTCAATCCCTTGAATTTTTGGTAGAATTAACCTGTAAATTATTTGGGGACAAATTTACATAATATCTTTGTAAGAGATTTTAACTATTGATTTAATTTATTTAATGAGTAAGTACTATTAAATTTCTGTTACCATATTTTTCTAGAAAATTTTCCATTTCTTTAAAGATTTTCAAATTTTATGCTCTGTGTTATGTAGGGGAAAATCAAAAACGGAGTTATGATAGAGTCTTTAAATAAATTAATGTCCTAAAATGAAGAAGCATTTGTTTGCTTAGGATAAAAATGTGAATTTGCATTATGCAGAGACTGATATTAGAGTTTATTAATCAGGATTCGAATTTATAATTGTCATTTACTAATATTATTCCTAAAACACATGGCATACTGGCACTCATGTGATTTATAGAGTTTGAATGTTTTCTTTCCTCAGGCTAAATATAAATTGATATTTGATCAAAGTGTGTCTGGGGTCGCAATTAGATCTGTGTGGAAAATTGCAGAATTATGCAAATGTAAATAAGAAGATTTCAATCGGAATGAAATTATGAAGGTAAGTTTGCATGGGTAAACCACAATAATTATTGACATTTGGCATGCCATAGTCATCTCTTACTGGACATTCTTAGATAAACTAAGGAAGGATTATTTCATGAACACAAAGGAAAAAAGAATGCAGATGGAAAAGTCAATAATATAAGACATTATTTAAAAGAGTGTTGTGACAAATAATGTTTAAAATTTTACCTATACGATAAATACTCAATTAGAAGAAAATGAGAAGAAAAGGAAGGCAAAACCTACTTGATTTGTGGAAGGAAAACCTGGGTTCCTGTAACCTTTGTTTCTCTTTGTTCTCATTTGTAAAATAACAAAGTTAGGCTGGAATGTATTTATTATTAATTTAAGTTCTGAAATTCTGTGACTCTACCAAATAACACTGAGTTCAAAATCAAGAACAAAATATATTCTGGTTTTCTATAGAATTTAGAGTATTTTTGCCTTTGTAGGTGAAATAAATGAGTTTTCATACAGAGAATCTCATGAAGTAGGAGGTAGGGACACTGGTCGATAAAATGCAGAATACTCTAAAACTGCTAGGCTGCACATTGCAACAATTCCCTTGCATAAAATCCAAACAAATCTGTCTGCCACTGATTGGTTCCCTGCTTACGTTAAAAAAATTTTAATTTTTCACTTCGAAGCATTATGAGTTGGAAATCAATCCAGAGCATAGCTTAAAATTACATAGCCCTCACTGTTTTTTATGGGTTCTCAGTATCTTTTTTTTTCTTCCTTTCCAGGCGTCATTTTCCCAGGCTGGTTGTGGGATGCTCTGTCCCATTGTGTTGCAAACCAGTTGAGCTGTGAATTCAGTCATGGCCACATGTTGAAATCAGCAAGGCCCAACTCTACCACTCAGGTCTCTCAGCAAACTGCTGTGCAGTGAAACCAGTGGCTGTTTCACTTCCTAATCTCTCTCATCTCCATTTGTGGTCTTGTAAGTTAGGAGAGAGTTTTACTTCCTAAAGTAAGTATTGTCAATCAATCTTGGATGTTCTGATCTCTAAGCAATTATATACTTGTATACCTTAAGAAGCAGTTTGGGTCTTTTAAATTGTCAATCCATAACAAACAACCAAAAACATAGAAAACAAACAACAAAAAACATTTCATGGATCTCCATTCCTAAAAAATGATAGAAATTTCTGATTTATAAGTCCCTAGGCGCTAAAATACTATGAAATAGTTTTATAATGTCTAAGGCTTTAAGGTCAAAATAGGAAATGTAACATTTGAAACGAAAAGTCATTGATGATATTTGCTTCATGGTCCCCAAATGACATTCTTTTTGAATATCACAAATCTTTATCTATAAATCTAAAAAATCTTTATCTATAAGCAGCTGCGATAAGAAACTGGCTTGAACATTAATCTTAGATCTGTACAGAGAGTTAGAAACATTAATCATGTTGATCATTACAAATGCTATAGATGTTTACATATTTTATCAACTACCTGAAATTTTAATCGAGCAGCTTCAAAACATTGTCTTGTCTACACTTGTGGTTTCACTTGAACAATTCTGGTAAAATATATACAGTATTCTCAATTAATTTCAGCAGATTAAAAGTATTCAAGCAAAGAGTTTCAAATAAACGAATTTAAATAACTAAGCTTCAATGACAAAATAAATTTAAGGTGGGCACATCATTTCAAATCAAGTTAAAAGCTGCTTTTATAAAAATATGTTATCTTTAAGGACAATTTAATATCTGGAGTCCAAAATGAGAAGGATTTTTCTTTCATTTAAAAAGTTGATTTAGGCCAGGCACGGTGACTCACGCCTGTAATCCTAGCACTCTGGGACACCAAGGTGGGACGATCGATTGAGGTCAGGAGTTTGTTCAAGACAAGCCTGAGCAAGATGGAGACCTCATCTCTACCAAAAATAGAAAATATTAGGTGGATGTGGTGGCACCCGTCTGTAGTCCCAGCTACTTGGGAGGCTGAGGCAGGAAGATCGCTTGAGTTTGAAGTTGCAGTGAGCTATGATGATGCCACTGCACTCTAGTAGGGGCGACAGAGCAAGACTCTGTCTCAAGAAAATAAAAATAAATAAATAGATACAAAAGCCTATAATAGGCTGAAATACTTAGAAATAATCTTACTGCATAAGAATCTCTACTGTTAGCTGAGCCGTAAGACTGTAAGACATCGACTTGAATAAGTTAATTCATTTCTCTAGAGTTCATGATATATTTACTTTATATAAAATATATGCTGTCAGTTCACTGTGCTGTGTGCTAGAAATACAAAGAGAAATAAAGCATGTTACTGGCCCTCAGGGAGTTTTCAATCACATAAGGATGACATACAAATTGAGAGATTTGTAGGTACAATGTAGTAAATGCTATCACAAGGACATGGTGAAAGACGCTGTGCTGTATTTTATAATTCTATGCTTCAGCTTTTTGTTTGAAAAAAAGGCAAACATCTTTCATAGCAGTTTAGAGGGGTTTACAGACACTAATATTGGATATTGGTGTGAAAAAATATTCTTAAGAGAAACAAAAGATGCTATCATTTTAATTATTATAAACCACTTCTGTAATTTTATATTAGGGAAATTCTTTAGTCAGATTCTATAATTACATAGGCTGAGCCTACATTGATGCTCAGTGTTTGTCTCATGGACTGAAAATCAACTTCTCTTATTAACATTGGCATTGGAATTGAAAAAACGCATTAGTAAAATTTCATGTAACTTCTTCTTTCAGAAGAACTCCAGGTGCCTCTCATTTTCATGGTGGTCTTTGCAGAGAAGGGCTGTGTTCCGAAGCATTGTTATGCTTCTTACTGTTTCTGTTGTTAAAAATTGGGGTTAAATATTAAAATCTGATTTCTAACCTAGATGTACTGACATCCTTCCTCAGCATTATGTATGTTTCTCTGCACTTGACCACATTTGCTCACTTTATTGATCCCACGTGATTAAAATACTTTAGGCATGTAACAGTAAATGCTAATATGAATAAGTAGAGTTTTTTATTTTTGAACACTTTGTTCAAAAATTAATAAAGAAGCATGAAATTAGTTAAATTAAGTTAGCTTGTCAAATTGTACATATTAATAAAAGATAAACACATCATGACCAAGTGAGTTTCTCCTTCCCTAAGAAATGTAATTCACCATATTAATGGTCTGAAAAGAAAAAAAAAATTGAACAAAATTCGACACCTATAAAATCCTATTAGGAAACTAAGAATAAACTTAGTTTATAATTAACTTCTTCAAACTGGTAAAGGGAATTTATAGAAAACCTGCATGTAATGTTAACTGTCTAAAATAGGAAAAAAATGAATACATTTTTTTCTCAATTGGAAAAAGGCAAAGATAGTCCCTTTCACAGCTTCTATTTAACATTGTACTAAAAGTTCTAACGATTTGAATGTAGGAAGAAAGAGAAGATAAATCAAACACATAGGGAGAAAAAAAACAAGGAAAATCATCTTTATTTGCAGAAGAAATTATCATCTCTGTAGAAAATACTAAGGAATTCCCAAAAGAACCCCTGGAATGATAGGAGTTTCCCTGGGGACAAGATACAATTTTGTTGTACAAAAATTATTGTATCTTTATAACTAGTAGTGGAAAATTAGAAATGAAATTCAATTTAAAGAAAATACCATTTACAATGCCACTTAAACTAGCACCAAGAAGCAGTACAATGAAAATTACAAAACATTGCACAGAGAAGTTAAAGACCCAAATTAAGTGGGTTATAGTCTATACTCATTTCTCAGAAGACTTGGTATGTTTAAAATGTAATTTCTCCCCAAAATGTTCAATAGATTCAATGATATCCCTATCAAATTCACAGCAGGATTTCTTAAAGCAGTAAATAATAATTTAATTGTAAACTGTATCTATGAAAAGCCAAAGGACAGAAAATAACCAAAATAATTTTTAAAAAGAGAAAACAATGGAGAACATACACCATCCAATTTCAAACTTACTATAAATTTATAGTAATCACCACAGCATAAAAGTGACAAAAAAGATAAGCAATAAACACTTAATTGGAATTAAATGGAAAGTCCAGAAATATCTCACATATAAGTAGATCCAAGTTAAAAAACAAACAAACAAACAAAAAAAACTCCTTCCATATAAAAAGTGAACTACCGTGGATATATACCCAAATTCGAGCATAAAAACTATAAAACCTTTAAAGGTGATATAGAAGAAAATCTTTCCTTTCAATAATTTTATTTTACCACCAGTTCAGGGCAGCAATAGCTTATCTTCACGGTTTCCCTTTGCATTCTTAATTATGCTTAACTACTTGATTTGTCACTTTAAATAATATTGTTGAAGAGCATTTCTCCTTGCATCAGTGGGAAAGTCTGTTCTGTTACCCATGATCCTATCTTTGCGAGACCATTTTTCTCCTAGATTGTGAGAGTTAAGTTCAATTATATATCTTACACTTCTACAATTTAGTGTAATTAGTGTAAAGTAAATGCCAGTAAAATAGACGTACTGTTTGACCACTTAATCCCTTCGAGCCTCAGTTTCCTCATTAGTCAAAAGGAGAGCACAGCTCCTTTAAAGTACTGACATGAGAATTAAATGAGGCATTCTGGGAAGAAAATAGTGCAGTATCCAGCAGACAGTAGATGCTAAACAAGTGTCAATTCCTCCTTCATCCTGAATTACTGATGTAAAACTGAGGAAGCACATTTTCACTTTACGATGACATATCGCTTAATAGCATGCATTTTAACATCTACACAACATTGATTAAATATATACTAATTCAACTTTATGATGCAGTTTATCAAATGCAAATACCTTTTTATCAACAATATTCTTGTTTTTCATAAAATATTGTGTATGTTACTATACTTTAGTAATAATCGAATTTTTTAAAAAACCCAGTTACATGAGAAAGTATTAGTGAGAAATTTCAAAGTTATGTGTATCAAAGTGATCATTATGTTAACAAAGATGCTATCATACTGCTCCTTCTACATTACGAATTACTTTATCATGCAGTACATCTTCTGCTAAAGTCAATAAATTCTGATTTGTTGAAGTCAAATATAGTTGTAATTTGTCTTGATATATTTTGTTACTCTCAGATTAGATTTTATTCTAATTCAAAGTTTTTATCTTCTCTAAGTCAAGTAAGAAATTTTTTCAATATCATATTAAAAGGTCATTGCATGAAAATTAATTCAGACAGCATTATAGATTATAATAAAGGCTTCATTGGTTCACATTATTGTTCTTTTTAAAATAAAAATTTATACACCGTTGCCTGTTTTCGTGTTGCTTGTCCTTATCACTTGTCTGAACCAATTATAATATGCCCATAAGGAGCCAATGCGGAGCACAAAGTTTAAGAGATGTCACGTATTTCCACTATATCTTGCCCTTTTTCCTCTGCCGTTTCAGAAGCAAGTGCCAAACAGAGATTATTCCTGCAGCTTGAGGCTGTAATGGAAGGGCAGTGGCATGGCAGCTGATGTACCCCCACATGGATGTAGCATGAACAGGAAATAAATGTTTGTTGTAAGTCACTGAACTTAGAAAAAACTAGGACAAACACCAGGAATACAGAGTATCAGCTGTCTATGTAGCACTGAAACTCCTTTCTATAGAATAATTGCGTGTTAGTCCTTGTAGCAGGACTACAATGTGGATCTGGCATTGCTTTGTGTTTCACTTAGGATACATATTGAGAAACTTAGCTATTTTCAACTTCCGATTATTTCTGAGCTAACAACAATGGCAAAAGTATGTGGACATTTTTATTTTCATTTTTGTTGCTTGCTCTCAAGTGAATTTTTCTAAACAAGTGTAAGCTTTAAAGAAGTAATCTTTGTAGATCTGGCCACATCTGGATTTGACTCCTATGTAGTTTTCTGCTATGGAGAACAATCTTTTCTAATAGGAAATAATTCAGTGAGCCAGGAGTAGGTTGTGCTCTCTGTATAGTTAAATTTGATGGTGTTTTCCCCATGTAAAACTGTTGTTTTATACAGAAATATCCTTCAGTTTATTTCAGTTTGTCTAGACTTTGGATAAGCAAAAGGCATAGCACTCTGTCATTAATACCGTGAGACATTCCACCTCCTTGTTCATATCAAGGCGTAATGGTTTAAATTGAGCCTCCCTCCCCAAAATTCATATATTGAAGTCCTAACCCCAAATACTTCAGCGTGGAAACCTATATGGAAATAGTATTGTTGCAGATATAATTATTTAAGTCAAGATTAGGTCATACTGAAGTAGAGTGGGCCCTTAATCCAATATGGCTGTGACTTTATAAAGTGAGGAAATTTTGGCACAAAAAGGCGCACAAACAAAATGCCTTGTGAAAATTGGAGTTATGCTTCCATGAGCTATAGAATGACCAGCAGCCCTGAGAGAGGCCTGGAACAGCATCCCAGCCCATTCAGGGACACCTTGATCTCAGACTTCCAGACTCCAGAACTGTGAGACAATAAATTTCTGTTATTTGAGCCTTTAAGTTATGATATCTTGTTACAGTAGCCCCAGGAAACTATTACATAGGGCCACCTATTACTAACACCTCTCAGAAAAGTTGTATTTACCTTCAGCATATAAGATTTTTTAATAGGGTTTCAAATCCCTACAAGGATTTCATTTTTCCTACAGAATAGCAAGTTTCTAAAAGGTTAATACTAATCTAAATAGCTGTATTATTCTGATTTTCTATAATTGCTTTCAGAGTGATAAAACATCAGTCTTATTCACTATATTCAACTGCCACCTGTAGATAGGGTGCCTTACATGCATTACTTTTTATTAAATAATGTAATTTATCTTAAATATTCTTCCATGAAAGCACTTTATTTCTAACTTAGAAAGCATGTGTCCTAGCCAATGGAATTTTCCATACTGCTATTTCCCAATTTGTATCCTTTTTCCCTCACAGACTGCATTATAATTTATCCCTTTGCAAACTCTTATTAAGAATCTTTTACCTTCTATGGCAATAGAAAGTTTTAAAGTTTCATAAATTATGAATAGAAAAAAAGCAAAATCTTAGTTTTTGAATAAAAAGATACCTGAACACTCTCAAGATATTTACAAAAGTAAAAAGGAAAGCATAGCATTTTTGACATTTTAATTGGAAGTCCTATATTCTGATGGTTTACAAGAACATGGACATTATGGAAAAAAATATTCCATAGTCAGTAAATGTCACAAAATGTATCATTCACATTTGAGTTTTGGTTCTGTGTTGTTCAATACCGTGTTATTTTTAATTGTGTGAGAAGGCAAGGAGCATGTCAAAGATGTTAGCAGAACATTTTATGCTTTCATGACGGGCTGAAGCAAAGAAAGCCTTCTTTTTCTTTAAACAATGTTTTTACAAAGTTGTTTTCATCAGTGATGATAATTGTATATTTAAGGCAAATGTCAAAGGAGATTTGCAAGATAACATCTAAAGAGTCTAAGAGATTGATGACAAAACCTCGGGTGAGTACCTGGGGTAGGCCAGGTAAAACAAATAGTCACCATCTTCTGCCTTAGCAATGCCAACCCTGGGTTGCTTCTTAAATTGGAAGAACCTTCTCTGGTTTCCTCAAATACCAGGTCTGACTATGTACATTTTTCTCAATTAGTGCCTTGTGCAATTGTCCTAGAATAAAAATAACTCTCGATTCTGTCTCAATAGCAAGCCACTTCAGCAAGAATATGATTGAACACCCAAAACTGCATGTTCTTCCTAACTATTAGAAAGTCCTGTAGTCAATTTAAATTTCAAATACAGTGTTGATTAAAGGATTAAAAGTCTCCCAGTCAAGATAAAAATCAATTCTTACCTTCATTCAAAATTACAACTTTCCTCCTCTTCCCCTTGCTAAAGCCTGTAGTTAGTGGCTGCCCGATTTCAGAGAAAGAGCTCATGGCTTCTTTGTTTCTTCACCATGAACTTCTCCCACCCATCCCCAGCTTGCTATGTAGTTTCTGAGCCCTCTTGAGTCTGGTCAAGCTTGGGAGTGGGGATCAAAAGTGCTAAAGGAACAAGACATGTCATATCTGAGCCAGTACTTTCCTAAAGGGCTGAGCAGATGTTCAAGCTCCCTTTCTTAGGCAGCATTTTTTAATTCTTCAGAGAATCCTATGCCTGGAGATCTCTTTCCTGCATTGGCCCAGCTAGATGCAGAAACGTTCATATGGAACATCTCATATAATCACTAGGAACATCACAATCTCCTCTGGCTTTTTGCTGATAGATTCTATCTGACCCTCTTGGAGACCTTAAAAGGCAAGGCCCAGTATGACCCCATGTTGTTTCCCCCACCCCAACTATGCCATAAAGAAAGCATACTTTCTTTGCCTCTGTAAATTCTGAGTCTGGAGATGACTAAAAAGGTAGCCATTCCTACCCTGCTGCCATGGGCTACTCTAGCTTTATCAGGGTAGGTCAATTACTACTACTTGTGACTTTCAAGGAACACACATTTGAAGGTCTTCCAGCCAAACTTTTGCTGGCTTGAAATGAAGGAGCTAATCCTCCTGCTATCCTTTCTTGTGGGCTGATTTAGTCTGGCAAATGCTTTCCCAAAAAAACCTCTCCAAAATCACCATCCTCTCTTTCTACTCTAATCCATTTTTAAACCCTTTATCATGCTGAGAGGTCCAACTCTTAAAATATTCCCCTGTGATTTTTGCATACACCAAACTCTCTCACATTCAATTTGGGAATAAATAGCTATCATATTGACACTTCAGTTGAAACCAATGCAGAGATGGTTTAATGTCTTAAAACCATTTTATGTGAAAAAGGAAATGATGAGGAACTTAATTTCCAAGCTGAAGTATTATCACATCTTTAATTTGAATTTTGATCCACCAATTTTAGTTATAAAAGTCCCATAGGCATCCTAATAAGAAAACCTACCAAATTCTTCCAAAATAATTTATCTAGGATTTATCAAACCAAGTTTTAAAAGAGTACTTGAAGTATGAAGCAATTTATTTTTATCTATCCATATGCAACATAAAAGTTTACCAAAACTACCAAGTTTTGCATGAGTATAGTATTTCACACTGAAAATATATGCAACCTGCAAGAGCCTTATGGTGCCGAGCCTCTCTCTTTAATCTCCTGGCAAATCAAGGTGAAAAGAAAACAGATGGAACACAATAATGATACTTAGATGATATCCAGATAGTCTTCTCTAATTAAAAGATCTGACTATATTATTTGAACTCAAAATATATATTTTTCTCCCAAGATGTGACAATATTAAGAAACAGCATCTAAGAAAATGACCACATAAAGAGTCAGAACATGGAGTTAGAATTTTACCTATACTGCATCATAATTTTTACTATATATTATAATTTAACTGAAAAATAATAATCACTTAGTAGAAAGTTAGAAAAACTTGAGAAAGGAAAATTATCACTACTAATTAGCTAACAACAAACTCTTATTTGGTGTATTTTTCTCCCATGTCTTAAGATATTTCAAAAGATGAAACCATCCCATATACTTGAATATAATTCATTTTATCTCCTCATTTAAAAAAATATTTAATTAAAAGGCTTCCTTTAGTTCTTTGCATTCTTCCTAAGCAACATTTACAAGGCTGCAAACTCTCACACTATATATGGCCACTATTTAGTTAGCCATTTCTTAATTTGATCACATTTCACCTTTTTAAGGTTTTTGCAGTCATAAGTATGATTACTCTGAGAATTTTTCCATGTTTGGATTATTTTGTTAGAGTAAATTTTCAGCTTGACTACTAACTTGATTTGGAAGTTCACCTCAGTAAATTTACTCCATTGTTCAGAGATTCAGTATTTTCCATGCTCTAGTAATTTTATATTATATTAATGTAATAGGAAGCAAGGCTTTTATTAAAAATTAATTTAGTGCTAGAATTCTGTTTGTCAGATAAAAGTATTGCAAGCACCTCTCATACTGTGACTTATCTTTTACTCTCTTAATGTCTTTTCATTAACAGAAGTTATTCATTTTTGTGTAGTCCAACTTGCCAGTCATTTCTTTTATGATCAATACTTTATTGTATTCCACTTTATAAAATCTTGCTTATTCCAAATAATAATCTGCTATATGACCTCATACAAGCTTTTTTTCATTTTACCTGTCATAATTATGTCTATTGTCCATCTTGAATTAATTTTTTTCTCTGTGTGGTATGAAAAAGGGATCAAGTTCCTTTTTCTTTTTTTCCTTGTTGTGGATATCTAACTGATCTGGCATTATTTGTTGGAGGAAAATAAACAGAGTCTAGTGTATGTAGGTATCATCCCAAATAAGAGATTAGTGAAAAAGTATAGAATATATATTAAAATAGAAAAAATAAATAAATGCATCAAACAACATTGGTTTAAAATGAAGCTGTAAACCCATCTGATATTTGAAAAATTCTTGGAGATACTAAAGGAGATAGAATAAGAGCAATAGACAAACAAAGCTGTAGCAAAGCCCAGCATAAACATATCTTATCTTGCATAAACATATGCAAGATAAGCCTTCTGGGAGATTAAAGCAGATAGAGCAACCAAAGGCCAGAGGACTGTGAACAGTAGAATTCTCCAGCAGTTATGTTCCAGGGTAACTAGGCTGCTCTGCCTCCTGTCTGTGCTCCTTGGGACTCCCCAGGGACTGCAAACGTGGACAGTCCAGAACTGAGTCAGGCCAGTTTCTTGGGTAATTTCAAACTCTGTGCTCAGAATATATATCACAGGCAGAAACATATTTAAGTACCTTCCCATAGTACCTTGAGATGGTAGCAGGATATACCAACTGGTTAAAACATTACGGCCATCCAAACAAGAGATTTCATGTTGAAAGACGGTCATACAAAGCTCTTCAAACAAAAATAAAAATCTGAGAAAATAATAAAGCTAAAAGAAAACTTTACAATTAAGTATATTATACAATGCTGAAGGGAATTTTATGTAATTTTGTACATGATAAACCTTTTTTTACTATATTTATTGTTTATATTTCACAGAATTGTTTTTCTTTTTTATGAAAAACTTAACACAATAAAGATTTGTATGTTGGAAAACAGAACCAATCAGAACAAATGAGAGATTTTGGAAATTCAAAATCAATTTGTAATAAAGAAAACAAACAAATGAACAGAACCTCAGTGAATAAGGGAAATACACATGAAAAGTGAAATAAATAAATTGGAAGACAGAAACAAGGGATTAGAACCAAAGAAACGAGAGACAGAAAGTATGAGTTAAAACTTAAGATACAGAAAATAGATATCTGAAAAATCAAATTCTACTACTTGGAATTCTAGAATGTGGTAAGAGTTTGAAGTGAACAAAAGAGGAATGGAAAGAAGGAAAGAAAGAAGAAAGGAGAAGGAGGGAGGAAGAAATAGAGCATTTCTAAGAACAGAACTGATGAGTCTTCAGGCTATTATAGACCTGACAAGTGCTGAGAATGAATAAAAATAGAAAATAATAACAACAATACCTAGCCACTCCCTGGAGAAATTCTGAATTCTAAGCTTAAAAGAAAATCCCAAAGATTTAAATTTTACCTTAAAAGGAAAAAAAAAACAAATTTTCATCATATTTCTCATTAATAACATGTGCTGGAAGGAAAATTAATAATATTTTTAATTTCTAAGGGAAGATGTTGTAATCTATTACACATTGCTAAAGTAGAGTAGAAAAAAAGTTGAAAAGTCTTTGACTTTTTAAGCAAATTCACAACTTTAAAATACTTTCTTATTAGAAAATAACATGCCAGAATATAGCTATACACATATACATGTATATTATGTACACTGTACACATATGCACATACAGGAAGAAAAAAGATATATTTCATAAAATTGAGAGATGAGGAGAAAAAATATACAATTAGTGTAGGATCCATTATGGAATATGTGATACTTATTTTTGGTGGACAAAGGAAAAAAGATATTTCTTATCACTCTTCTACAGTTATTAACATGAATATAAAACAATCAGAAGTTTCTAATGCATCCTTCACGAATTACCATAGTAACTTTCTCTTGGCATTCATCAATGATCAACAACCAAAAAAACAGTCAAAGTGAAATTCATCATTTGCATATTAAGACATTCAAGGGAAGGTATAGAATAGGCAGATGGTTTAACAGGTCTCTATCTTGTTATCAAGAGGGGTCTTAGATGAAAATTTGTGTTTGGGATCAATCAGAACGTAAGTGGGACTGAAAACAAGAGAAGATGGCAATGACTTCTAAGATTCCAAAAGAGTCTTTAATATTCAAAAAAAAAAAAAAAAAAAGGAGGGGAAATCAGAAAACATGACCCTGAGGAACATCCGTACTTAGGGACACTAAAAGAAAAGTTAGGAAAAGTAACAACCAATGATTCAGAAAAAGTGACAGGATGAAAACCAAGACTTCAAGTTAACATAGAATTTGAGTTGGCCTAAAAGAGAGAGGGCACTCAAAGTAGGAAACCAGCATGGGGCGTTTGACATGGAAGGAATAAAAGATGAGTGTAGTGCCGCAGGACAATGGGACTGGGCGTTTCTAGCATATCAAGATCTCCTCTCAGATTTTCCTTTGTTCCCCAAATTGTGCACGTCCCATTTCTACCAAATGTGGCTCCAAATTCTCAGCTTCTATCCATTATTCTCTTCCCTTGTCATCTCACCTGCCTTGTGCAGATTGGACTTGCAATCCAGCCACATTCTTCTCTTGCCAGGAGGCTCTGCAGTACCTGACAATTTTCAGAGAGTTCAAAAAACAAACTCGAAATTCATCAAAAGAATATTCTCTCAGCTGTATTCTCTCCAGTTGCCATTCTCTCTTTCCAAGAAACCCGCTTCCTTATTTTTTGAACCATTTTCCCTTATTTCTCCTCCATATTAGTCATACACATAGTGTATAAAAATGGTTGATTTTTTAAATTGGGACTAGAAATCCTAAACTAGGAACTGTGGAATTTTTCTTATAAGCATTGACGAATGAGGCAATTTAGAGAAAGTTTTTCCCTTTATAATTTTTAACAAAATGGTATTATTGATTAGTCACATCATTGTATATCATTAGGTATTAAAGACTTAGTCCCTATCTTAAGAACCTCATAATGCAAAATTGCAATAAATATTCAGACTACCCTGACGATCAAGTCTCTTCATAGACGATCAAGTCTATAGTATAGACTATAGAGATGATTTGAAACCTTTTCCTCTTTTGGTTTGAATTGGACATTTCTATCATGTATGTGCTAAGGCCAATCTTGTTTCATATAGGACAATTGGTAAAGTTTCCTATAAAATAAAATGAATTTATGGTATATAACACTTTGGAAACATTGGTTTCCAACTCTTTCATTTTCTCCTTGAGAACAGAATAATAGATCTTCAAACAACAACAATAATGATGAGTTCTGCTAACTAGTTTCTGCCAAGGCTTGTTTTATTTCAAAATTCTTCCTGATTACACAGAGTTCTTCACAGGATGAGCCATCTGGCAATTTTTCTGAATTTCTCACTAGAATGATGGCAGAAAATAAGAACAGAGCCAATTCTCAGAGAACACAAAGGAAGAATGTCTAGATTGCCACAGCAGATTTTTACATCAATGCCAAGAATCTCTGCATAAATGCCAGGTAGGATATTACCAGTGAAATCTGATTTAGCTCTTGAGGGACATCTGACTCTGAGGTTATTAATTATACTTTTGCTAATTGAAATTTGCAAATATCCATCCTCTGAAAAATTCACAAAAACTATATCTTCACCACATATTCATGTGCAAAAAAAAATTTATATTAATACATATATAATTAAATTTATAATAAGCTCTTTTTGGAAATAATAATTTAGGATGATTAATTTCAGCAATTAAGTAATGTGAGTTTAAATAAAGATAACACTAGGGCAATATATAAATAAATGTGAAAATATCATTTGTTGCAAACAATAAAGCTACTACTTCATTTTTAGATGGATTTCTAGAAAAAAAAAGTAATGAAATTAACATGTGTCTTTTTCAAAACTTCATCCAGTTTCCATAAGCCCACTGATAATAAATAACTAACTAAATAAATAGAAATTATATATTTTTATCTCCAATAAAAATGTTGAATTAAGTTGTAATAGTTATATTTTACTTTGTTTTTTACTAATTCATGTCTAGGAATTTTATTCACTCCTCATTCAGCACATATTTATTAACCTACTATGTGCTAGGTATTGAGCACTGCTATTTTTCAGAGTTGGAATTCTGAAAAATTTCAGAAACCAATATGGAAGACAGAGAAATAAATAAGCTGCATGCAAGTTTTAGGACTTTTCTATCTTTGGAGAAAAATATATTTAAACTATTTTAATTTTCTTTAGTCTTACCTAGGTATGTCTTTAAACATGTAATCTTCATTCAGTTGTCAAAATCCTTGGTTTCTTAGTCATTGAATTTCTTGAAGATACACTTTCTACCAGACCTCAGGGTCTTTGAGACTATTATATTATAGGTTATGCTCAATTAATTACTTTTCAGTAAATATTAATGAATGAAAATAGCTTTGGGGGATAAATTACGTGCTGCTCTCATTAATTTTGTAGAATTGTATATTCTCATTTCATGGTAGCTTTGGGAAAGGTAAGAGTAATCGCTCTGAAATTCAATATCCAGTTAGCTCATTACTGCCATAGGCACTTTACATTCTCCTCTTGCCACAGCAGGGGTTGGGGGGGGTCTCCTAGTGATCAAAAGATGGCTGTAGTAGTCCCTGGAGTTATATTAACATATGACACATTCAGAAAAAAAGTGACCATTTGTTACTTTGTATCATTTAGGAATGAATACAATTTTTCCAGACTCTGGTGAGACTTACCTTCATGTCTCATTGGTCAGGATTTCATCACGTCCACATCCCTAAACTACTCACTGGGTTTATGGCAACGGCGTGGATTCCTAGATGATTCATAATTCAGGACGATATGGATGCTTGAGATTTCATAAGTTTGACTAATTTGGAGCTATATTTCAATCATTTTGACTTATTCAGAGGTATGGAGACTAAAGATTTTTCTGATAAGGAACTCAGTCTAATAAAGTATTCACGTGCACAAGCTTGGTGGAATGTCCACGTTTAAATATCATAAGTAATGGTCTGCATTTGTATACAACAGGGTACATGCTATTTGGAGAATCCATCAGCCTAGGTTCCTCAAACCAGGGGAAGCTTCAGGAAGAAAAGGGTCTAATTGCTGGTATCTTTAAGATCCTGATTGGGCCCTGACAGACACAGAGACACTGCGAATTAGAACAAAGTCTCATGTAGTTTGGATGGGAGATATTTTCTAATGCAGACAGCTGTAATCTATTGAATAATGAAAAAAGAGTTTTGCCTCAGAGGCAACAGAAATCCATGTAAACATCACTGATGGAAAAAAAGAAAAAACAGTTACATTTGTTAGTTTGTGTGAAAAACTTAGAGGATTAACTGAACAGTTTGAAAGTTACCCAGAAAAATTTTCAGATCCAAAGTCAGGAAGAACATTGAACGATATTATTATTATTAAAATAATGTACCTTCTCATGATTTTTGGCCCAAGAAAATATGAGTTACAGAGGATAATTAGTAAAGTCTTTTTTGTTTGTTTGTTTTGTAGGGAAGATGATGGCCTTGGTTTTGGAAATATTGACATCATTGTCTCATTTAGGGATTTAATCGTTTGATCATGTAAAACAATATAGCCATAAAATGACTTGTGATTCATGTCATTTCATTATGTAACAGTTATTTTAAAAATCTATACTCTAGGTAACAGGAACACAAAACTTTCTTTTCAATATATGAAGTAAATTGACCTAAATGCAGATAGACACATATACAAAATACATATATAAATAAAAACCTAATCAATATTTCCCATATGGTGTATCAAATATGACTTCCTAATGATTTGAAAAATTGAATGTTATTTCATCTCTTTCTCAAAATGGAATTTTTTATTTGATGTTAAGTATGACTCAGCTGATTGGAACTCATATGACTATAAAAATTGCTATTAACCTTACCTAATTGGTTTTTTCACGGACAACCTATGCCTAATAAAACATTTATCTATATTTTTAAAGTGTCCATGCGCAGCTACTGATTTCAAAATCAAAATTTCTTAAGAGAACAAGGATTTAATCTCTTAAAACTATTAATGCTGGCCTTATCGAATCTTTGAGAAACTGGAGTAAGTTTGTTTATGGGACAGTTCATTTTATCTGGCTCCCTGAAAATAGTGTATATTAACTTGTGAACTATTTCGAGCTGTCTCATTTTCTTCTTATGCCTTCTTATTTCTCACTTTTAATTCTTGAGGAACTAGACCCTCAAAGCTCTCCGAAGTTCTTACAAAAACTGATACCCTCCCAAACGTGCTTTGTAATCTCTCTGCCCATTGAGCTCAAGCCATCAGCTTCTGAGTGAATCTCTAAATCTGAGACATTGCTATCTCAAGGCTCTTGAGCTTGCTGTTCCTCTGCCACCTCAGATCCCTATGACCCTGTCAATCCTTTCATTCATCTGTCTGTTCAATAGTCGCACTTCAGAAAGGACTTCCTGACCCTCTGTCCACAATAACAAGCACTTCCATATTTTTCTCCTTGTTATTTTCTATCATCATTGTCCTAGCACTGAACGGATATTATATTGCAAAATGATTTATCATTTTATTTTTCTCTTTTTTACTATAATGTATGTTCTGTGAAGTTAGTAATTTTTGTATATTCAGTACATTGCTATATCCCTAGCAATTAGAACTGTACCCAACTACAGAGCATGTTTGGGAATACAGATGGCCTCCAACTTAACGATGGTTGAATTTAGGATGTTTCCACTTTATGACCGTGGGAAAGCAATACACATTCAGTACACTCCTCAGCTATGTCCAGGAAATATTGTAAGTTAATAATGCACTTCACATTTATGATATTTTCAACTTACCATGGGTTTACCAGGTTATAAACCCACATCAAAAGTCAGGAAGTATCTGCATATGACCAAGTAAAAGGTGCAATATATTCTGGATTTGGAGTTAAAAATGGTTCATGGGAAAAATGGGGAGCAAAAAAGATTAGAAAAGAAAAGACAAGACAAAGAAGGACATATATTCCATAGTAGAAGTTTGAATTTTACTTTGGATGTTCCTCTATGATTCATCATCATTATCTCTATAAGATCAATTATTAACATAATTGATTTCCCCTATACCAGATCTTTTTTCCATCCTTTTTCTTTGTTATTGTAATATCTCAAATGACTTTTTCTAATGTATTGAATTTAAGACATAAAATATTCTGATGTATTTAAGGTCATATGAATTATGAATCATAATTATTTGCAACTTATTTCCTTTGGAAAGGTTATGCTTTTCATGTCTTTACCATTTTTATAGTTCAATGTGACAAATAAAGTTATTTGATCTGGATTGAGACCATTTTAAATGAAAAACTAAAATAGAAAAAACAAAGTGAGATGGTTGGATCAATGTCTCTCCAGTGGGGCAAAGGCAATATATGTAACCTAAATATTTGTACCCCTGTAATATGCTGAAATGAAAAACAAAAAATAAAAGAAAAACCAGCATACACTATGGTAATATATACTGAGGCACTAAATTGTGTGTGATACTGATAACTAGAGGATGATACATAGTAAATTGCTAATCCCATAATGTATACAATAAGCACTAAATAAAGGATAAGAAAAAGCTTAAAAAAAAAAGATGGTTGGAATTGTGCCATACGTATACTCTGAACAGAAATATTAGGAAAATCAATGATAACATAGAAGTTATTCTCGACTTTATCATATTTAATGCCACCTTAGACCAAAATAAAATGTATACATAATACACATATACCTAAATAAATACATAATTTTAGGAAAATCAATATAGTACCCAAACCATAGTATAAAGAAAAGGAAAAAAATAATTTATAAAATGGATTTTGTTTTCATATGTAAATACTGGATAAGACCATACAAGAAATTATAATAAAAATCACACGTGGACAAAACAAGATGGCCAAATAGAAACCTCCAGCAATCTTTGCCCTGCACAAACACCAAATTCAATGACTGTCCACGCAAGCAAACACCTTCAGAAGAACCAAAAATAAGGTGATGATCGTGCTCCCTGGTTTTAACCTTATATCAAGAAAAGAGGCACCGAGAGGGAAGAGAAGACAGTTTTGCACTGCCTACGCAACCCCACCTTTCCCCTGCAGTGCCGTGTCAGCATGAGTGGAGAAAATCTGTGTCCCTGGGGAAGAGAGAGTCAAATGACTGTGGCACTCTGCATTAAAACCCAAGGTTGTTTCAATGGCACAGGGGAACACAGCACAGGGCAGAACACTGTCAATGCCCCTGAAGGAGCATTTAGACCAGCCCAGCCAGAGAGAAATCTTCTGCCCCAAAACCTGAGTTCCGCTAGCCTCACCATTTGTCCACAAAAAGCAGCCTTTGGCCTCAATTAAATTTGTAAGGCTGTCGGGCCACCAAGGTTGCAGTCCTTGGGCAATTTCTGTGGCTGTGCTGGCTCAGAGCCAGTGTCCTTGGGGTGCACATGACCCAGTGAGACACCAGTGGTGTTGAATAATCCAGTGCCTGTGTCACCCCTCCCCCAACTACAGGCAATGCGGTCTGTAGAGTCTTCTTCCAATTGGGGAAAGCAAAGGGAAAAGTTCAGAGGACTTTGTTTTGCAACTTGGGTACCAGCTCAGTCACAGTAAAATAAAGTACCGAGCAGACTCTTGAAGCTCCTGAGTCCAGGCCTTAGTTCCTGGATGGCATTTCTGGACCCACTGTGGGCCACAAGGAAACATGCTCCCTTGAAGGAAAGTGCCCAGTTCTAGCAGGATTTACCAACTGTTGACTAAAGAGCCCTTGGGCTTTGAATAAACATCAGAGGTAACCAAGCGGCAGTCACCACTGGCTTTGGCTGAGACTTGGCTATCTTCAGGTGTGACCTGGTGCTAGTGGCCATAACAGAGTGCCCACATCACTCCTCCAACCTCAGCAGCTCAGCACAGAGAGGGAGGGAAGAGAGTGAGAGACTTTGCCTGGAAATGCAGAGAATTCTCCCATATCTTACCGAAGTTCACCAACGAGATACCACCAGGAGTCTGCAAGAGTCATTATTGGACTTGGAGCACCCCAGTGCTGATATGGCTGCAGTAAGCAAAGACTTAACCACGACACTCACTTCCCTTTGAACATCTGGAAAGTCTTCCCAAGAAGGACAGGTTCAAACAAGTCCAAACTGCAAACATTAAAATAAATACCTAACTCTTCCATGTCCAAACATTGACTAACATCCACAGTCATCAGGAATATACAGGAAGACATGACCTCACCAGACAAACTAAATAAGGTACCAATGACCAATCCTGGAGGGATGGAGAGATGTGAATATCTTTCAGATAAAGAATTTGAAATAGCTGTCCTGAAGAAGCTCAATGAACTTCAAGACAACATAGGGAAGGAATTCAGAGGCCTATCAAAGCAATTTAACAAAGAGATTGAAATGATTAACAAAAAAGTAGAAATTCTGGAGCTTAAGAATGTAACTGACAAATTGAGAAAGGCATCAGAGTCTCTAAACAGCAGACTTGATCAAGGAGAAGAAAGAATTAGGGAGCCTGAAGACAGGCTATTTGAAAATACATAGTCAGAAGAGAAAAGAGAAAAAGGAAAAAAAAAAAAAAGAATAAAGCACACCTTCGAGATCCAGAAAATAGTCTCAAAAGGGCAAATCTAAGAGTTATTGACCTTAAAGAGGAGATAGAGAGAGAGGGGGGTAGAATAACAGAGAACTTTCCAAACCTAGAGAAAGATGTCAATATTCAGGTACAAGAACGTACCAACAAGCAAATTTAACCCAAACAAGACTACCTCAAGGCATTTAATAATCAAGCTCCCAAAGGTGATAGATAAAGAAAAGGGAAGCAAGAACAAAAGAAAAAAATAACAAATAATGGAGCTCCGATATGTCTGGCAGCAGACTTGTTGGGAGTGGAAACTTTACAGGCCTGGAGAGAGTGGCATGACACATTCAAAGCACTGAAGGAAGAAAACCTTAACTCTAAAACATTATATCCTACAAAAATATCTGTCCAACATGAAGGAGAAATAAAACTTCCCCAGACAAGCAAACGCTGAGGGATTTCATCAACACCAGACTTGCCCTACAAGAAATACTAAAAGGAGTTCTTCAGCCTGAAAGAAAAGGACGTTAATGAACAACAAGAAATCATCTGAAGGTATACATATGACTGACTCACTGGTTAACAGTAAGGACACAAATACAGAACACTCTATTGCTTTAATTGTGGTGCATTAAATCACACTTATTTCTTGAGTAGGAGGCCTGAAAGATAAATCTACCCAAAATAACTATAACTTTTTGAAAGATAGATGGAATAAAGATACAGATGGAAACAACAAAAAGTTAAAATGTGGGGGGGAGGGTAGTGTTTCCGTTAGACTTCTCTGTGCTTGTTTGTTTGTAAGCAGAGTTGTCATATGCTTAAAATAATTGGCTATAAAATGTTTTTTGCAAGCCTCATAGTAACCTCAAATGAAATAACCTATGACAGACACACAAAAAATAAAAAGCAAGGAATGAAAACATACTACCAGAGAAAATCACTTTTAACAAAAGAAGAGAGCAAGGAAGTAGGAATGAAAGAGAGGACCTCAAAATTTCCAGAAATCAAATAGTAACATGGCAGCCGTAAGTCCTTACCTGTCAGTGATGACATTGAATGTGAACAGACTAAACTCTCTGATCAAAAGACATAAAGTGGCTAAATTGATAAAAAAAAAGAGCCAACCATATGTTGTCTGCAAAAGACACTTATACAGATGCCCATAGACTGAAAATTAAAGGGATGGAAAAAGACATTCCATGCAAAAGGTAACCAAAAAAGAGCAGAAGTAGCTATATTTCTATCAGATAAAATAGATTTCAAGAAAATCACATGTGCTATCACTTACAGGATGTAGCACTGTAAATGCTGTAACTACAAATGCATTCTTATACATAGGCTCATTTTATTGGTGACTCAAATAACATGTGTGCCATTGACAACCATTAAAAAATGTTTCTAAATGGAGACTGTTTCTCAATAAAGTTCCAAATGAAACCATTTACACTGTTCTCTCGATTTACACGGTGTTTGCATTCTTGGAAAGGTCATAGTATGTTAAACCATGTACAATTTTTCTGCTTATCAAAAATGGATATTTCTAAGCTCAAATAATTATAGCAAGATGTTTCACCTGTATGACATTCTAAAATCAAGTAAGACATAGGATGACATTTAATTGTCCAGAACTGTCACAGGCACTGCAGGGAAACTTCATCCCTGGCCCATATCCATTGAATGTCAGCAGCATTCCTTAACCATTGCTACAAGACCAAATGCCCTCGGATGTTTGCAAAATGTCTTCTGTGGAGTGTGGAACTGCTACCACCCTCTATTTCAGCAATTGGAAACTATAGCACAGACATACAGTCACTGAAGTGTCCTAGTGAACTTTTTCTTACAGGCGATATCAGCCTCTTGAAACATTCATTTCCAGCAATCTTAATTAATCCCACAATTATGACACTTAAATGATTCATTTGCATTCCTTCATTCATTTAACAAACATTTGTTAAGTATATGCTATTCTATTAGTCCACAGGAATACAAAAAAAGGCCAAAAATGAAAAAAATCCTAAATCGTAAAAAAAAAAAAAAGATAGTTCTTGTCTTAATAGAGGCTACAATCTAGTAAAGGACAGAGATTGTTGGCCTATAACTTTAATTAAAAGTTCTCAAAGCTTCTGCTGTTGGGGTTAATAAGCAACAATTAATCAATATATTTTACAATTTTTATCCATTCTGCTCATCCTTTACCCCTACCCTCAATCCTAATACTATCAACAAATAAACTCAAGGTAGCAGTAATTACAGTGGTTTTTAGTTTTGTTGGTTACTTTTGTAAAGTAGACAGGTGGAGCTGAAAGATAGATTTTTATGTGAAGTATGTTGAGATTAAATTTACACCCAATAAAATTCACTCCTTTAAAGCCTACATTTCCATAACTTTGGATAAATATGTACAGTCATGTAACTACCGAAATAATCAAGATATGGAATATTTCCTTAAACTCCCGAAGTTCTCTCATGACACTTGGCAATCAATCTCTGCCTTCAAAACCCAGCAACTTCTAATCTGTTTCTATTGCTGTAAATTTCCTATTCCAGAAAGTTACAGAAATGGAATGTACATCACAAAGTATTTTGCTTCTGTCTTCTTTCACTTAGCATCAGGTATTTGAGATCCACCCATGTCACTGTATTTATCGGTAATTCATTCACTTTTATTTCAAGTAGCTTTCCATTGTTTATCTAAGGATGAAATTGTTAGATAGTATAGTACGTTCACGTCTAACTTTCTAAGAAATCATTAAAGAATTTTCCAAAGTGGCTTTAAAATGTTCCATTCCCAGTAGCCATGTACAACATATCATGTATCTCCCCGTTCCTGGCAGGATTTGGTCGTGATAGTGTTTTATTTCTTTTCCATATTATTGAGCATACATTGAAATAATATTGTAGTTTTAATTTGCATTTGTCTGATGGGTAATAAGGTTAAGAATCTTCTCCTATGCTTATTGACCATTTACATTTCTGATTTGATAAAACGTCTGGCCAAATCTTTTCTCATTTTTTAAAAACTTTTTTTTTGTCTTTTATCATTGAATAGTAAGTGTTCTTTATAAATTTTACATACAAATACATTTTGTATATTATATTGTAGTTATATTTGATTGCAGATATTGACTCCCATAGGTGTTTTACCTATTCATTTTCTTAACATCTTTGAAAGAACAGAAAGATTTTGATTTTGATAAAGTCAAACATATCATTTTTTCTTTATGATTTGAATTTTTTAAGTATGAAAAGGACATATTTGCTAATGTTAAGATCACAGAGATAGCCTTTTATATTTCCTTGTATAAGAGTTATTGTTTTAGACCTTACATTTAAGTTTATAATCCATTTCAAGTTAATTTTTATATGATGTGTGGTAATAGTCAAAATTAGTATTATTACTTTGCATGTGGACCTCCAATTAGGCTGGCACTGATTATCAACAAGACTCTTTACTCATTGGATAGGGCCTGCCACTGGGACTACACCATATGTATGTGAGCTCTCCATCTGGACTCTTTATTCTATTTCACTGATCTATACAGCTACTCTTTCCCCAAAACTATGTTATTTTGATTATTGTACCTTTGTATCACGTATATAATTAAGTACATTGTGTATATTAATTATATATTTAGTTCTTTCTCCAAATTACTTTTGCCATTCTAGGTCCTTTTGCATTTGCATATAAATTCTGGAATCAGCTTGCACGTAGATATAGTGAATTGGACTGATTGATTTTTGAATATTGCAACACTGCTATCTAGAAAATACCCTAGACTGTGACAATTTAGCATTTTTTGAGAATATTACTAGATTTGATTTGCTAGCAATTCTTAAAGAATTTGTGTGTCTGTTCAAGAGAGATATTGGTTTGAAGTTTTTTTTCTCTCATAATATCTTTGGTTTGGATAATAAAGCAATGCTGGCCTTATGAAGTGACATGGGAAGTGTGCCCTCTTCCTTAAGTTTCTGTTTGAATTATGTAGAATTTGTATTATTTCTTCTTTAACTATTAGTCAAAAAACTTTGCCAGTGGCATTTTCTTTGTGGAGATTTTATGTTATATATATATATATTATATATGTAATTAATACGTATAAATTAAGATATATAGATAGATGTAGGCATTGCTTCAGGTAGCTTATTTTTTAAGGCTGAAATTTGTGATCTTTGTTAACTTAGGTGTTTTAAGAAATTTGACTACTTCATTTAAGTTATCTAGTTTATTGGCATATAGTTTGGCATAATTTTTTATTATGTTTGTAATGTGTATAGGATCTATAGTGAGGGTTCCTTCTTCCTTCTCTATTCTTTTTTTTTTTTTTTACTCTTGATTTTATTATTCAATTTCTTTTTTTCTATTTAAAGTAGTGTTCGGTGGCTGGGAAGCCTTGCCTCCCAAGACCAGAGTCAGTTGGAGCTGGTTGTTGTTGGGAGTGGGTTGGGGGACTGGAATGGGGGCAGGGAGACCCCGCTCTGCTGGCGATCCTGGCTGTAGAACACGAACTGCACTTCACAGAGCCTGGGGTATGGTGGGAAGGGGATGAGACAGGAGCAGCAAGCTGGGGAGATGGGACCCACCTCAGTCCCCAGCTTCATTTTCTTCTAACGTTTCCCCATTGGTGGCATTCTCTGCAGTCTTGGAAGCCTTCTTTTTTTTCTTTTTCTGGGTTTTTCAACTTGCAGAACTCTGGAGGAGGGCCTTCAACTCTGCATCCTGGACCTCCATCTCAGACTTGTAGAGCTCAGGCTCAAAGGGACCGCTGGTTATCCTCATAGGGCCATTGGGCATGAGCAAAACTGTAAATTTAAACTGGGCAACAAATTCACCCTCCTTCTCATAGAGAACATTAAATGGTTGCAGCAGTTCATGTTTGGCGTACTACACCACACCCATCTGAGCCTTCTTCTCATCTTCAAATGCTCTTAAAATAAATGGCACGGCATCAAAACGCCTTTCCACCTCATTGAAGAAGGCACGAGAAATTTTCATTTTCAGGCCATACTGTTCAGAGGAATCTCCTTTATAAATGGTGGTTCTCTGTCCTGCATCCTTGGCCTTGCCTTCTCCTGAGCTGATGAGAACATCCACAGCATATACTTCACGTACCTCAAATTCAGCTATTTCATGGTCCTTCTTCTGCTGGTCTGTGGGATTCTGGATAATGGTTTTCTCTCCATCGATGACATGCTGCTTCAACTGATGTGACAGCATACCTTCTATTGGTGTGCAATTAAATGAGTGAGCAACTTTGTTCCAGGCTTCTGTCACTTGTGTATTCTGGTTTCCAGGTTTGACCAGGCGTAGGGCAGCTTCAGCACAAAGGTGAGCTGCCTTAATGACATCTGCTTTCCACCCTGTTAGTTGGGTCCCCTGAGCTACATCAACGACAAAAGTGTGAGCCACATTAGCGATGAAGCCATCCACGTGGACCCCAAGGTCAATTTTTACCAAATCACCTTCCTTGAGAATATTAGTCCTGGTCGCTCTTCAAAGGGGAGAAGTGACATACACAGTTATTTACTGAAATGCTGGTGGGAAAGGCAATACCTTTCTTCATTTCCTTTTCTTTCTTGAAGATTTTCCCTGTCTCTTCCATAATCATGGCATCACCTTTCTCACAATAGGCTCAGTACCGACACACCTGAACTGGATGCTTCCACCAAAGTCCAAAGTACCCGGTTGGCGATGTCGCCCCCCATCTTATACTTGGTCATGACCAGGTCTTCGGCGATAGTTTGCTCCTGCTGCTCGTCCTCGCCCGACATCTTCCACCACCACTGCAGCCTCGTTTTTCCTGAGCCGCCGCCTCTGTCTCCCTTCCCAGCCACAGGCTGTGGTCAGAGCCGCCTTGATCCGCGAGGAGAGAGCGAGGGAAAGCACGAGCAAGCAAGGGAGCGGCCAGGCAGGCGAGAGCGAGAAGCTGCGAGCGCGCGGGCTGAGGTGCAGGACACGCTAGGCTGTAAACAGTCTTTTTTTTTTTCAGCATAATATGGGGGTACAGATGTTTAGGTTACGTGTGTTGCCCTTGCCCCCCCTCCCTCCCTGAGTCCAGGTTTCACATATGTCCATCCTACTGCGTGGTGCGCATTGCACTCTTTGTGCACACATATACCCGTCCCCTCCTCCCTCCTCCCCCCTCCCCCCTGCCCAATATCTAATAGATGTAATTCTTCTGGAAGTACTTTTTTTTTTTTAAGAGACAGGATCTCACTCTACTGCCCAGGCT
>CAUYSK010050179.1:0-12945 GCA_963575035.1 Avahi laniger | reverse complement strand
TCCTGTATTTTTTCTGTGCCCCCTCACTCAGATCCTTCTCAGACAAGTACACACGGGGGGGGAGAGAGAGAGAGAGAGAGAGAGAGAGAGAGAGAGAGAGAGAGAGAGAGAGAGAGTGTGTGTGTGTGTGTGTGTGTGTGTGTGTGTGTGTGTGGAGGGGTGGCAAGAGTGCTGGGGAATGGGCCAGAGGAAGGAGGAGAAATTCAGGAGAACAATGAAGAAAAGTGAAAGTTCTTCAATGATCACTTTGTCCACAACAATGCAATTTTAGAGACTGTATTTTCTGATTACACCATAAAGAAAACTTCAAAAATACGAGTGTAACTTAAAGATGTCCCAAAACTTTAAACCAAAATTTAAATTATATTCAATGATTTCATTAGAAAGGCAATTTTAGATCACATGAGCAACCTCACTTATATGTGGAATCTAAACAAATAGAATTCATAGAAGTAGGAGGTAATATGCTTGTTACCAAGGTGTGGAGGGAGGAGCTGGGAAGGTGTCAGTCAAATATAAATACAAAGTTCCAGTGGGAAAAGAAAGGCAATTAAAGAATTTCCTGGATATGATATGCATCGTATACATGTATTTAATTGTCAGACTCTTTCCTACTACAATTTCAAATTACTACTTAAATGGCCGAGGAAATATTTACTAAAATAGAGAAAATCTACATATGTCTAAATATATTTATAAAAAGTCATTACTTCCCAGAAACTTTTCATAATTCCTGAAAATACACCTAAAACAAGGTTGAGGAAAGGAACAAAAATCCCTTGACTCACAATACACCCAGAAAAAAAAAGAAACCTGGGAAATAACTGGACAAGACCCTGGAAAACTCTGTCAATAAAACCCTCTGTGTCCAGCAAGGGTGGGCTGGGACGCATTCGAGGAGCAAAGCTCTACGCTGTGAGCGCATCAGGACGTGCACCGGTGGGTTGGAGCGGGGCCTCGGCAACGCTGCTTCCACCTCCTGCAGGTGGATGTGCTGCATTCAAAGTGGAGACAGAATTAGTGTTGCTGGTTAAAGACCCCACGCCTCCTTAGCTAACTTTAGTATTTGGCAAAAACCTGGGAAAAGGAAATCTTTAGCACAGAGGTGAAACTCTTAGCATCTCCTTTATCGTCTTATATTAAATGATGGCAAAAAACGTTACCTGTTACCTTCCTTTGCCTGATTCTGTTATTTGTCTCCTTTGCAAGTCTGCAAAATTCCGAGTACAGGGACCCTTTTGTATTCTCATCATTTCCTATCACAGTGCCTGCTTGCCTTTATTAAATGTTCAAAATTACCTTTTGAATTAACATGGAACGTATTTATCTGATACTGAACTGGGGAAGACCTTTTAAATCATACCTTTAAAGGCAGCTCTTATAAAAGGCCAGAGAAATAGATTTGCCTGAATAAAACTGCAGATTTTACAATCCATACAAGATCATAAATTTATTTTAAATCTGAAAAGTTTGAAAAATCTTATAAATTTGTAAGTAATAAAAAATTATTCTTTTTAGCATCAAATCATTCCTGCAGATGAATTATAATTCCAAGAAAGTATAGCCAAGGTATAAGCAGGCAATTCATCATGAAGAAGAAATATAAATGCCTTATAAAAGTTAAAATCATTTTAACTCACTAGCAATATAAGAAATATGAATGAAAACAAGTTAATCTTCTACATTTGTTAATTGGCAAAGATTTGTTAATGCTCAATGAGGATGTAACAAAACACCTAGTTTCACTGCTGGTGAAAATATGAATTAGCATAATCTTTACAGGGAGAATTTGGAAAAATGCAAATACAGCCTAAAAAAATGCTTTGTACTTCTTGTTTTAGCAGTTGTACCCAGAAATATTTATTTACAAGAATATTTCAGTCATCATTTTTTAAATGATAGTGGATAATTGGGAAACATCTCAAAATCCAAGAGTCAGGATTAGTCAGATAAATTATAGTGTATTAATTCAATGCTATTATTGCAGCTATGATGTTGTAGAATGTTTAACACCTGGGGAAATGATATTGAGCATGTTGTTAATTGCGAAAAAACAAGTTACGAAGCAGCATGGTACCAGGTATATGAATGATACTTTCTGCAATATTAGCAGCAATAACTATGAATATGATGGGATTAGGAATGTCATGCTTTTCCCTGATAATTCATGGCTAATTATTCCTTTTTTCAGTGTAGATATTTTAATAAGAAACTAATACATGTTACCAGGATACAAATAATTGAAAATTATGATAAAATTTATTTTATCATCTTGAACATTAAAACACGAAATCATGTAAAATAGCTTGAGCTTACAAATCAGTATAATAAATTTAAAAATGTTTCTTGAAAACAAATGCAATATCCTCCTAGGTTTTTGGTTACTTTAACCTGGTTTGTTGTTTGTCAAAGACTAAATTCAAAATTGCCGGTGATTAAGACAAAGTTGTTTATTGACCTGGAAGCGGGGCAGCCTAGCACAGAGAGGGAACATAGGTCTTCAACTCAGATAGAATCGGGCATGAAGTTGACTTTTCATCTATCTCTGACTTAATATGAGTCTCAGTTTCCTTATTTAAAAAAATGAGAATGACAATAATATTTGTCAGCCACATGCTACTGACCAGGCACTGTTCTCAGTGGCTCACAAATATTAATTGATTTAATCTTCACAACAACCCTATAAGGTAGGAAATATTGTATGTAGAGAGGTTAAGACACTGGACCAGGTTCACACGGCTGCTCAGTCTTGCTTAAAGCCTGAGCTCTTAAACACTGTGTTTTGTTGCCTGTATGATAGAGATCTGAGGATGATGACAGGAGACATGGAATCTGTGATGCTTATCACTGTGCCTGGCCCATAGGAGCTTGATTCAGCAGAGCTGATAGTTGTCACAGTAGCACATACCTGCAAGGTAGCCTTTGAGTATCTGCCTATGGGCTGTTGACATAATGACTGTAGGTCTTCTGGCTAAGTCTTCCTATTTAGATAGATTTTTAACCTCCAGTAAATTATGCAGATGTTTCAAAAAAATGTAGATAGCCATTATCCAATAACAGAATATTTAAAAGATTATTTTTAATTCCAGCTAGTTCCTTTGATGTCAAGGTATTGCAGCCTGTATTTCTGAGAGTGGTCAAGATAAAATAGCACATTTCATGCTGGTTTTATATTTTACGAATCTTTTGTAGCCCTGAATTTCTTATCTCTTTTCTTTCCAAATATGTCCCTACTGACCATGCCTGGTCCCAGGAAGCGAGGTTGCAGATAAGTTGTGTTACAGAACGAATGAACGTGGAACCAAGTATGGGTATTGTCACAAAGTGGACGACACGGTCATCCCCTGTAAAACTAAGTAAGTGGACTCGTGGGAGCCTTCCTGCTCCACAGACCAGGGCAGTGGTACACACTGCCAGCCACACATCCTGAGATAAAGAGAAAGTGAATTTGGACATCATTTATTCGACAAACATTTATTGAGTGACTACTGTATGCCTTGTTATGGGCCAGGTAGGCTTGTCTAAAAAGACAAATAAGAAATTATCTTTTTCTTCAGGTCCCTCATGGTGGGTGCTTCGGGCCATGTACAAGTACAGTCCTTAAGTGGCACCATGTACAGTCATTAAGAAGAATGAATGTTTGAGATGAACCATGCAACAGGAAATGGGTCTGGTTGGAAATTTATCCAGAAGTTTCCCAGAATATGCCTTGGGGGATTTTTCAATCTAGTGTTTTTCATTACGAGTCTAAGAGTAGAAATATTTATCTACTCAGAGAAATAACTAATACAGTCTCGTACAATTTTATTTAAACTTGCCATGGAATTACATAAAGAAAAACTAGAGCAAGAGAAAAGATTGACAATTCATCTAAAGAGTTTGTTATTTGTAGTATGGATGTCCTGGGGAAAAAAATTACAGAATATCACACGAAATGAACTTGAGATTTTTTCTATCCCTTTTTATGTTGCAATTTTAAGATGGCTTTTAACATTCAAATTATAATAGATTAAACTTTGTACCTGCTGCAAATTTTACACATAAAAGTAATTTATAACAAGAGGCTGAATGAGATCAGCATTTCCCAAAGTTTTTCTGTCGAACAATAATTTTACTGGATGACGGATATAACCAAACAAACTATACTCCGGATATAGTGTCATCTCTTGGGGGAATCTGGACCTACAGGACAACCATATCCTATTTAGGAAATCAAGGTAGATTCAAAGAGGAAAAATGTGTGGAAGGCAATATGTGGTATCAGGGGATATGCAATGTGTAAGTGCTGATTGGAAAGATGGTAGGGTAATTCCATCTGACCTCTGCAGCCTGGGCACGCACTATTGTCCTGTATAGCTCTCTGCATGAGCATTGGATAATGTCTATGACTAGGGGCTTGAGCATCTCATTCGCCCCACAGACTGCCCTGCTAGTCTTAATAGTCAATGGTGGCAGTAGAGAGTCAACTTGAAATTCTCTGTGACCTAGGGCTGTAGTTATAGGGCTCTAACTAAATGATTCAAGAAAACACCCTCTCACATTTGAAGAGAGTGCATTCTTTTCTCCACTCCTCAAACATATTTTCAACAGCTGCCAGAGACATCGGAAAAATAGGACTCCCTCACTTTCAGAATACTTTTTCAAAGCCCTCCTCTGAATTCTGCATGAAGCAATTGACTCCAATTTTATTGGCTTTGACTTTATTCCCCTTTGTGGTAAATGAATGGCTTTATCGAGTGTTGAGCTGTTTAATCTGTAGTTACAGGGAGACAGTTCTTTTGGTAACCCCACTTGATGCTTTGAAATATCAAGAGACACTCTGCTTTGTACTGACAAAACTCTAGTTGAGAGATAGGCTTTTATCTGTTAAAATCATTCTGCTGCAAGTCACAAAAATAAATAAGTGGCGTTATGTGAAACAAGGTAGAAACAGATTTCTCAGGTGCCCTCCATGATGTTAGAAATGGGTCCTCTTTTGTCTTCTAGCTTCATCATACATATGACCTACCTGTCCAAGTGTTTCTTTAATCTGTGATGGCTTGTCCAGCACCAGCTATCACACTCAAGCAGCAAAAATGAGAAAACATTGAGGAATAGAAGATACTTTCTCATTCACCCTTTGAAATTTGCACTTAAGATTCTCTTTCCTTCCCATGGGTCAGAACTTAAGCAAATATGCAAAAAGGAGCTGTACAGGGACCAGGGAAATGCCGTTTATGTGAGCAACAATGTAATTTGCTAACATTCAGGGGTCCTATTGCTAAGGAATAAGGGAAAAACGGGTATAAAGTACAACTAGAAGTCTCTGCTGCTGGGAGAAATACCATTAACTAAATATGGATAGTCACAGAGATGATTTTCTTTTGCATAACAATGCAATTTCAATCCTGAAATACATTTTGAATTTTCCTCAGCGATTCTATGTGTGGGAAGTTGTTCTGTCAAGGTGGGTCAAATTATGCACTCTGGGGAGGACGTGTAATAACTTTCCTGACATGTAAAGCATTTGATCCTGAAGACACAAGTCCAGAGATAGGCATGGTGGCCAACGGAACCAAGTGTGGTGACAACAAGGTATGTTTTGTTGTTTAGCTTCTAAGCTACTCCCTACTTTCCTTATTTCTTACTTTTGGGGTTCACCATTCCTTAAGACAACAGAGAGCTGAATTTGGAACATAAGAAGCAACTTAAGAAATGATAGCAGTGGAGGACCTAGTACATAGCAAGAATAAGCATTGCTATAAATATTCTCAAACATTATGGTGAAATTTGGAAATAACTGTCATAGACATAATTTCAAGAAGAGTATGTTATTGTCATGTGATAACATATAACAGCACATGTTTTGCTTTCATAGACTAGGTCTGGAATCTCACAGAAAGTGCCAATGTATGTAATACTGGGCTTCAATTAACAGATCTGTACAATCATTAGGAATATAATAAATTCACAATCTGAGGCACAAGTACTACTTAGCCAGGGCCTACATATGAGCTTTGATAATGGGAGGTTCCTCTCTCATGGAGATTAGTTACTCTATTCATTGCATTAAGACATCTACATGATCCAAATCAGCTTTCCTGAGTTTTCATTATGGCAAAGCCAATCTTGAAAATTTTATCTTATTTACTTACACTGTATTGGCTATTTAAACATAAATTTATGTTTATGAACAGTTATGAACAGAACAGTTACTGCTGAGTCTAAAATGTGTGGTTCAACATAGATATTGCTCATAAAAAGTTTTGGAAAGGAAATATTAAAAAGTGAATAGGATTGACATGGCCTCTCAGCCCATGGAGCTGAAAATGTAAATGTAGAAATGTTTATAACGTTTATGCTGCTGATTTGAACTTGAAATGTTAGTTCTTGCCTCCAAGAGGTACTCACAGGATTTAACCTCCTCCTTTTCCCCCAGTGTTTCCTGAAATATATGTCAGCATCAAGGGCAAGAAATTTCACATACAGTAGAATTCCTTAATTGGAGTTGCCAGGTTTCTAATACTAATTCCTTTATGTTGTCTAGTGGTGAAGCTTTTAAGGACATTAAGACATCCCCACATGACCTGGCTTGAGTGTTGCAGTGCTTGAGCCGTAAGGGAGTAGGAATACTTGGACTAAGGCAGAATTTGGGTGTTCCCGGGTCCCCTGGCATTAAGATCATCTTATTATCATTACTCATCTCTTAACTTCTTGTATAGACATTCCTTCTGAGATAGAGTGGTTTGGATTTTTTTATACATAAATGCTTAAATAGACTTTATCAACCTTTCTGGGTTGATTTATCAAAGGGAATATCATGAGCAACAGAGTCCCTCTCCCTCTCTCTTCCCCTGCACCTGATCCCCTCCCACACTGACGCGATGATGAGGTTTACACCACTTTACCTCCTCCCAGGACAGTTACATGCCAGAGCCGCTTTAAACAGTATCTTTTAGCCTCTTGACGTATATCTCACCTTCCCCATCTATATCCAGAGAGATGCAATTTCAAAGCCTGTATTTCTTTATTCAACGCTTGTTTGCATAACATGACTTCTGCTAGTCGCTCCATTTCACTTTTTTTCTTCTTCATCACAAACTCTCTTCCCCTCTTTAATCAGATACATAATTTGTTTCTGATTTTATAATATTTCTTTTCTTACAAATCTTGCCACACTCTAATACCACTTCATATGTTGTTATCAGTTAGGATGCTTTAGGCTGCAGAAGAATAGAAAACCAACTAAAATGGACTTACACACTTAGGACATTCATTAATTGACATAACCACAAATGCAGAGGAGAGAAAGACCATGCGGTTAATTCAGTGGTACAACGTCATCATCGATCACCCAGGTTCCTTCTGTCTTAGCCTCCTGCCGTCTCCAGCGCATGCCCACTCAGGCTGCCACACCCACAGGCCATGATTGCTGCCCACTTTCCAGGTAGTAATGTCAGCGACAGAAAGTAAAAGAAAGTGCATCTTTTCTTACCAGGGAAGAAATTTCTCTTGGAAACACTTTCCACCAGATTTGATACCACCTTTTGTTGCCCAGAATTTTATCATGCACCCATTCTCAAACCAATACCTGACAAGGGAAAAGGCATTACCACAGTTGGCCTATGTTCATTAAAATTCACCCTCGGAACTAAAGAAGGCCCCACTTAACCCATGAAGCACATGAATGTCCAATTTATTAATGAGGTCAGACATCTTTTGGCAAACAATACTATCTGCCCTGTATATTAAACAATTTGAATGAGGAACAGAAGCTTCAATAAATTTGGATGTTGAATGTTGAAATTTTCACACTTACTTTTAGCAGTAGAACGTTTCATTTAAATGAAATCGTATGAGGAAGCCCAAATGCACAAAATAAATAAAAGTAGAGTTGCTCTAGGAAAAGTGTGGTGTGGGAAGGGCACAAATCTGTGGATGCCTCCTTGTGTTCCATGGAGGACAGTTTTCAAAATAATTCTTTTGACATTAATTTAGGCATGCCTGAAATCATTCCTTCAATAATATTTTAATACATGCCTATGATGTGCTCAGCACTAGGTTGTTAAACTTTGCCAATTTTAATGTGCCAAAATCAGTAGGTGCTCAATGTCTGATAGACACTCTGATGATAATGAAGAGAAAAATAGCAACGCTATTTATTTTTACATAAATTATAATCATCTTAATATGCACATGATGTGATGGCATATATTTTGCATAATATTTTTATTTGGTATGGCCATCTCATATTATGTGCAATGCTTAATTCAGTGCTAAATATTAGTCTTAAACGTTAGACTGAAGCCATGGATTCAGCGTATGATCTGTGAGAAATGAACTAAAGGAAAGAAATCTTTAAAGAGGGCTTTCTAAATATTTTATCATAAAATTTATCAGATTCTATCTTCTGTTTGCAAAAAAATTGCTATGATTTCCCTAATAAAAAGGTGAGCTTGATAACAATCACAGTGACTAATAGTATGAGATTAAATTCCAAAGAGTCAACCATTTGCAGAGCTGAAGCCATTGGACATTAACGTCAACTGCATGTTTTTCCAACCACTTTCAGGTTTGCATCAGTGCAGAATGTGTGGATGTCGAGAAAGCCTACAAATCAACCAGTTGCTCATCTAAGTGCAAAGGACATGCTGTGAGTTTTGAAGATATGTTTCCCCACACTTGCTAAATCTTATGTAATTTTAGATAAGTCGTGAAGAAGCTAAGGTAATGTTTTCAGCATTAAATGATTAGGATTATTAAATTTGTCCAACACCCCTCTAGTAGCATGGTTCGATGAGAAATTTCTTCTGAGATCCTGTTGATGAAATTGCTGTGATTCATTCATACCTCATGTAGATAGATGATAGCCTGGAGATCAGGAGTTATTTATGTTTCCCAGTGGATTTTATTATGGAAGAACAGGGCCTTGGCATTTGCGGTCAGACTAGTGAGAAAACTAACAGGATCATTGCTCCTGCAGGTGTGTGACCACCAGCTCCAGTGTCAGTGCAAAGAAGGATGGGCTCCTCCTGACTGCGGTGACTCCTCAGTGGCCTTCCGTAGGTCATGTTTTACAAACTTCTCCATCCCTCCATTGCTTCTAAGAGAGATTCTTGGAGATACGTCCTAGGGGCATGAATCAATCTTGTTCTATATACACAGGGGATGAGATGGACCCAAATGAACTATATGCCCCCAATTCCAATTCTTTGGCTTTCCAAAAAGAGAATAGCATTTACTTCTAATGTTTAGGCTATAATTTACTCTGTTTCTGTCTATATAAATCCCTTAACTTTCTATCTATGTGGAGTTTTAAAAAAATTCTTTATTAATTTTCCTAGTGCTCTACACTTTTATTATATACACACATGCATATTTGTCATGTATTTGGGTAGGGTAGGGGGATAAATGCATGAACATAATCAACTACTTTAATTAGAAAACTCTTTAATGGTTTCAGTGCTCACTAAAAATCCTTTTAAACTATGACATCTTTCTTCTTGAACTCTTTATTTTGGTTTACCCATTGATTTGCTAAATCACTTCCATGAGTAATTTCTTCTTTATGGAAGGATGTGTATACATTAAACTTTCTTTGCATTTATGAGAATTTATTTCTGCTGCTGAATATTTCTATTAATATTGTATATCATAGAATATATAGCAGGTTGGATTGGATTGGATTTTTTTTAAATCACAATTTTACTTTCATAATTCTATTGAAGGGGATGCTGGATATTTAATGTTAAAAAACCAAGGCCAGTTGTTGATGTTAAATAAAACCCTTTAAAAATCATTATGTTTGTTTTTGCTTAGATGCTTTTAGAATTACTACTTAATGAAAACTAATAATATAGTCTATTCCTGAGTACTGTTATCTTTCTATTACCTTGTTAACTTCTGAGGCTTTTCAAATTGAGAATTTGGTTCTATCTCCATTTCATTTCAAAAAGTCCCAAAACAACAAATGCTGGTATGGATGTGGGAAGATTGAAACACTCTTACACTGCTGGTGTGACTGCGAATTAGTACAACCCTTGTGGAAAGTAATTTGGAGATACCTCAAAGAGCTAAAAATAGAAATACCATTTGATCCAGCAATCCCACTACTAGTCATCTATCCAAAGGAAAAAAAGACATTCTATAATAAAGACATTTGCACTCTAATATTTATAGCAGCACAATTTACAATTGCAAAGATGTGGAAACAACCCAAATGCCCATCAGTACATGAGTGGATTAATAAAATGTGGTATATGTATACCATGGAATACTACTCAACTACAAAAAACAACGATGATCTAGCACCTCATATTATCCTGGATAGAGATTAGCCCATCCTTTGAAGTGAGGTATCACAAGGATGAAAAAACATGCACCACATATACTCGACATCAAACTAGTACTAACTGATCAACACTAAAGTGCTCACAAGGTAGTAATACTCACTGGGTGCTGGTCAGGTAATACGGGTAGAGCAGTGGGGTGGATAAACCCACAGCTAATGGAGATGGGGCACATTGTATGGGGGGAAGGAAATGCTTGTGGCCCTGGCTTGACCAAGGCAAGTGCATTTCACGTAACCAAAATGTTTGTACCCCCATAATATCCTGAATTAGAAGAAAAAAATTCCAACATAGAACAAATATCAGTGGAAAACTCAGTTATGTCTCTCTCAATTCCATTACTAATGTCTCAGTTCCTTATTTACTGCTAACCAGAATATATTTTGAAGACCTCAGTTTCTTTTTCCCTGTCTTTTTCCAAGACTGCAATGAGATATCACTTATCTCCAGTGAGAGTGGCCTTTATCAAAAAGTCCCAAAACAATTAATAAAAACTGTTATTTTCCACTCAGCCTCAACCTGCAGGTGGCCTTGAGTGTGGTCACCTCCAGGAGGAGAGGTCGTGACGGGGAGGCCGGGGCTGGTTGCCTCCGTGGGCAGAGCGGGGAGGGGGCAGGTGACTGCACGGAGCAGGCAGTCCCACAGAGGGCCAGCACCTGCTCTTACCCACCTGCAAAGGTGTCCCTCGGCTGTTCAGTGGTCGGGCCTGGCCTTGCCACTCACCTCTCCATCCTTTCCAGGACTTTTTCAAGGACACTGTGTTACATAGTCGGTGTGGTCAGGACCCCGTGATTCCACATTTAGTGCTCCGCCAATAAAACACAAGACCGAGGAAGACTCATGGCTCTAATTATTTTGCCAGCCCCTTGATCTGCATAGCAATTTCCCTCCCCTGCACAATTCATGTTCTATACATCTGGCTGGCTGGCAAGGAGGATGCCTGGGGAAATTACATGGTTTTGCACACAAGATTTGTTAGAAGTTGGAGGGGAGACTATCTTATTTCACTCAATAATCTCTTATTTATGGGTTTGTTCTTTTCTTAATATTAATGAGACCTGCTATCTCCATCTTGCTGTGACAGCTATATCAACACCTCTGCGGCCGCGTTTCCATCCAGGTAGTAGAACTGTGATCTAATTGAATCAGCATAAATAACAGGAAAATCCCCCGGTTGGGAACATCTGTGAGCTCGAAGACTCGGGTCTTACCGAATCTGCCCCCTCTTGTGGGCAGTGGATTTGCTGGATACTGTGAAATCCAGAACTGACTATTCTGTCCACCACTGACAAGGTGGGATTTCATCAAAGTCTTTTAGCCTCTTTGGGTTCCGATTTATGTAATAGGTCCTTCTTTTGAAATAGCAGGTGCTGTAGGAGAAGCGCAGGTTTTGGAGGCAGATTGACCTATTAATAGTTCGTGTCCTGGCTCCATGACTTAATAACTATGAATTTCCTCATCAGTAAAAGATAACAAATGTTTTCAAAGAGCTGTAACATTTATCAAGTACTTGCAAATGACTTATATGTAGCATTCCATTAATTCTCATAAGCACTGTAACAACTTTATTTTCTTAATAAATCTCAGAAGAAGAAACTGAGTCATGGACACATACTCAGGTGTTTAGTTCAATAACATATATCTTGAAAATATTGTATGATTGTATATGATATTTCACAATTAAAGATTAAAAACTAAATCTGGGAAAGGCTACGAAATTTGCCCCAAGTTGTGTCCCTGAGGGTAAGGAGCCAGGCAGGGCCACAGAAGTTTGGTCACTGCACAGCTCCAAGGAGGACCATCCACCTAGACCAGAGGTCTGCAAACTACAGCCATGGGGCAAATCCGGCCCATGACGTGTTTCTCTAATAGGGTTTTACTGGAACAAGTTCATTCATTACATATTTGTCTACGGAAGCTTTTGTGCTGTATCAGCAGAGTTGAGTAGTTGCAATAGACAATATAACCCACAAAGCAGAAAATACTGACTACTTAGCTCTTCATAGAAAAAAAGTTTCCTACCCCTTATCCAGACAATAGTTTGAACTCCCTTGGGTTGTTCATGTGGCAGCCTTAGAGCCATGAGCTGAACATGCATCTGGTTGTGCTCTGAGTGACCAACTTACTCCTACCATACAGGGTAGCTCTGAGAACGTATGAGATAGGAATCCCTCTTTCACAAATATTCACACATGGGACCAGAGATTTAGGGACGAGGATGGTCATTGCAGCTTTCTTTCCACTGGGAAAATCTAGAAATAATCTGAAAACCCATCTGTAAGGGATGTGGCTAAAAAAAGAGGTTAGGGTCATACGATGACATATCACATAGCCGTTAAAATGAATGAGGCAGGCCCATGCGTGCTGAAAGCTGTCCACAGCAATCCACACAGTCGTTTGTCTATATAATCGTGTAAGCTCCGTATCTACTGTATTTCGTTACTCTAGAACGCCACTTGTTGCAGGATGCACCATTATTTTTTTTTTTTAATTTTTTAATTTATTTCAGCATATTATGGGGGTACAGATGTTTCTGTTACATATGTTGCTCTTGCCCCCACTTCCCTCCCTAAGTCCGAGTTTCAAATATGTCCATCATTTGGGTGGTGCACATTGC
>CAUYSK010050178.1:0-10832 GCA_963575035.1 Avahi laniger | reverse complement strand
CAAAAATAGAAAGAAATTAATTGGACAGCTAAAAATATGTGTAGAAAAAATTAGCCGGGCATGGTGGCTCATGCCTGTAGTCCCAGCTACTCGGGAGGCTGAGGCAGGAGGATCGCTTGAGCCCAGGAGTTTGAGGTTGCTGTGAGCTAGGCTGACGCCACGGCACTCTAGTCCAGGCAACACAGTGAGACTCTGTCTCAAAAAAAAGAAAAAAAGGCCAAAGCCTTTAATACACTTGCATAAATTCTCTAAAGGACAAATTTTTAGTTTATATAGATTATTAATGCAAAAATTGGTATACTTATCTGTATAGTAAGGCCTGGAGGTGTAGACCTACAAAGAGAAGCATATATATAGTCTATTTATAAAGAAGTAAAAATCATATGTCATTTGAAACTCTTTTTTTGAATGGTACATTTTGGGATTTTTAGTTAAATATTTTTCTGTTCTAAAAAATACACAATATATTTTATAAAAGGATAAACATTTTGTTGGAAAATTTCCTGTGTTCATATTTCTTTTTTTAATACTTAAGGAATCCTGTGACCTGGGGTAGGACATTTTGCAATTCCAATACTACAACTTTAATATTGAATTCACTGTTTTTTTAAAGATTAGAATATTTTTTAATTTCTAATGATCATGAGGCTCTGTAGCTTTAAAATGTAACAAAATGTGTTTTCACTTTTTATCTTTTAAATACATAGCCTCATTTCTTGAATCAAGTTTGCATGACATATAGAACACACGGTTCTGTTAATCTGAAAATTATAAAGGACTTGTAAGCAGGTTAGAGCAGAAATTTTCACCCACACTGTTTTTTCCTGGGTTAGCATTCTTCCCACTGTACCAAACTGCCTCTCACATTGTGAGAGCATGAATGTGCGTTGTAGCACCACTATAAAGTTGTGCTCAGTGTTTCTGCCATAGCCAGTCCCTGGCGTGATCATATATGCCCATGAGATAGTCTCTAAAATATTTGTTGAGTATTATGGATGGGTACTTGTTATGGTAAAATATTTTGGAGAATTACAGAGATAAAACACTACTAGTAGGGTTGAAGTTACCCGCCTTAAGCTGCATTCTGTGATAATGTCAGAAACCTTTTCATAAGAACCTTTTCAAGTGAACTATGCCTCAGTTTGTATAGACATTCTCACCGTAAAAGATTATTGGTGTTATATCTTTACATACTCAGTTGTAATCATTTTGGTTGATTTAATGTCATTAAAAATACTTGCGTTTGTTAGAGCCCTTTTTAATAAAATAATAAGACCTCAATTTATGATACAAATAACATTTTTAAGTAATGCTGTTTTCAAGGAATTATTCGGTATTTGGTTTCTTCATCTGAATGTTTTGACTTGCTTCCAGAGCATCGCCCCCTTCAAGAGGATTTTTTTTTCCTCTTCTGTATTTATATGTTTCTGCTAAGCCTACATTTTAGAAATCTTATAAATTTACTATGAAATTGCCATGGATGTATATGTTTCTGTTAAAACTGTTCCACAGATTTATGTTTGGATGCCTAATAGGTCTTGTGTGTGCATAAGATTATTACATTTTGGGGTCTTTTTCTTTTTAGAAAAGTGTAAAATTTTGCATATAGGTAGGGAATAGTAATAGATTATAAATCCATGAGAGTTTACTCTTGAGAGCTGAGCCCAGTGCAGGTAGTTTAGTACAGACATCATTGAGCATTGCAGGAGAATGGGTCATAAGGTGCCTTAGCTGTGCCCTCTTGAATTTCGTAAATTAAAGGGTAGCCTAGTTGGTTATCTTTTTCATGCCTGCGTAGTAAATGTCAGTGTTAGTACAAGTTAACTTATTTAAGTTTCTCTCTCTTCTGTCCATATACGTCTTTCCCAAATCACCTGAAAGATCTGATTGGTTTTTTAAATGTAATTTGAGAATAGTCAGCAGTTCTTTCAAAATTTGTCCTATTGATAGTGTTTTTTAAAATTACTTTTTATATTAAGTTATAATTGCCAAATTACTGTTCCACTCTCAGTTCTGTGATTTGACCTTTTTTATTTGAGACATTTACATAAATCTTAGTCTTTTTTTATGGCAGTGTGCCATGTACCATCAGTTATTTAACCACCCCATTGGTTGACATTGAGGTTGTTTACTACAGATTTTGTCATAAAAGTAATACATATGGACAACATACATAACCTAAACATCTGTACCCCCATAATATGCTGAAATTAAAAAAAAGTAATATACAGCAGCATCCTTGAAAACATACTTTGAACAATATTTGTATAGTATAATTTCCTAGAAGACACTTAGCTGGCTTAAAGAGGTTGTGAATTGTGTCCATTTTAAGTTTTGATATTGCCAAAATGTTTTCCTAAAGGTGGTGTCAACATAAACTCTCATCAACTGGGCATGAATACTCTTTTCCGTACACCGTATAAATACATACATACTATTCTTTAAATTTTGGTCAGCCTAAGGTGGAAAAATGATATACTATTAATATAGACTACCTGGGTTTAATTCTCAGTTGAACTGAAAATTCTTTGTGATTTTGGCCAAGTTACAGTTAAGCTTTCTCTACCTATATTTTAATTTGTTAAACTAGTGCAGTGTTATCACTTATCTAGTAGGAATGCTTTGAGGTTAAAATGAGACATATGATCCTTTTATTGAAATAGCATGGCTTAGAGAGTGCAATCTCAATCTTTGTATGTTTGCTTGGAATCCCAATGCCCACTATGGATATGGTCTTTTTTGTCATTGAAAGACATCTCATGCAGATTCCTTAGTTTTTCTGATTATTCTTGAGTGATGAAAAGCCCTCCAATCATTTGAAGTCCAAAAATCTCGATTTTAACATTATTAACTTTAGTTAAGTATCTTTTAATCCATTTAAGTTATACAATTAGATGAATTTTGAAAGATGTATATGTAATCACCAATCTGATCAAGATACAGAACATTTCCATTAGTCCATCCGTTTCATCCTCAGCCCCTGGCAACCACTCATCTACTCTGTGTCACCATAAGTTGATGTGCATTTTTTAGAATTTTATGTAAATGGAATCATACAATATATACTGTTTTGTGTCTGGTTTCTTTCAGCATAAATGACTTTGAAGTACATCACTAAATACTGTAAAATATGTACATGTTCTCCTTATCTAGTGATACTGAATATATTTTTTCTGTATTTTTTGGCTATTTATATTTGAAATAGGTATTGGAGACACTAAAAATTACCTGAACTCTTGACTTCGGATTACTCTTTAAGATTTGCTAAATAAAGACTTCTTGTTCCGGATTGTGGTCGGGCAGCATTAAAGACTTATTGAAGGCTCTCTTAAAAAATGAGTTCTTATCTGTTTGTTTTATACTTTATGTCAGTTTTTAAGGTAGTTGTGTGGCTTAGGATGGAGGTCTTTATAGTCCTGTATACTAGAAATGTTAGATCAAATATTTCTAGGAAAGAAACTTGTTGCTGTTGCACCAGCAATGTCATGAAATTAACTTTTAGTCTATAAAATTTATAAAAATCATAACGGAAGCAAAAATCTTGTAGATCTTAGAAATACAGTTAAAGACTTTCCAAAAAGGTGATTCTCAGACTTTACCCAAATGCAATACAGTGAAATGTACATAGAAAAATGTGCTCATTCGATGTCAAGCACCTGCGAAGTGCAAGGTACTGCTCTAGATGCTGCAGATCCAGCAGTGAACAGAAACATTCTTGATCTCATGGACCCCAGAGTTTGTGTGGATGAGGATAAATGTGTAAAATTACATGGCGTGTCATGCGTAAGGGATACGAAGAAAACGTGGAAGGAGGGAAGGGAGTGAATTTGTGTTAGAATTGTAAGAAGAGTAGTTGGTAACGCCTCACTGAGCAAAGCCGGAAGGAGCTGAGTGAGAATCTGTGCAGGTATCTGAGGTAAGAGAATTGTCAGTGAACAGCAAGTATAAAGACCCTTGAGGCAAGAGCGTTTTTTCTTGCCTCATTAAAATATGTGTTGGGTTCTTATACTGTCCAAAAATGATCCCAGGTGCTGGAGATGCTGCATTGAACAAAACATTAAAAAATAATTCCAGCTTTTAGCTTAATATTTCATCATGCTTGATGTATTATAAGGCTGAGGTTGATATGGAAAGACTTTGTCTTTTAGGCGATGGAAAACCCTTGGAGGGTTTTGAGCGGAGAAAAGTTATGATCTGAATTATGTTTTAAAAGGGTTACTGTGACTACTATGAAGAATTAGCTATATTGGAACAAAGGCAGAAGCAGGAAAAGCAGCTAAAAGGCTATTTAAAAATCTGGCTTGAACCAAAATGGGTGGTGGTGATGGTTGGTTTTGCTGTGAACCTAAAACTGCTCTGAAAAATAAAGTATTTTTTTTAAAAATGTGGTTGGAATTCACTGAAAGGTAGATTTGTTGATAGTTTAGATGCAGTGTGAGAGTGTCAAGGTTGACTCCAGGGTTTTTTGCTTGAACTACTGGTGGATAGAACTGCTGTGAAATAGTGGTATGAGAGATTACAGTGTGGAGAAGGTTTGGGGAGGAGTGAATTTAGGAACTAAGCTTTCAATTAAGCTTTGAGATACTTCTTAGATCTCCACGTGGGGGTGTCATGAATTAAGCATTTATGGTGGAAATGATAACAAGTAGAAGACTGAGGCTATATTTTACATTTTTAAGAAAAGCTATGTAAAATATTAATAAAAGTAAGTTTATCATTTTGTCTCCAGTGAAGAGTTCGTAAACTGCTTGTGAGTATGGGCCTGAGCGAGAGGAGGACCCTGGGCACTTTTTGAATAAGCAGCAGGGATTCAACCTAAGACCTAGTGGAAATACTCTTTGTGATGGGCTTACCAACTGCCAAATGGTGGCGGTAAAGAGTGATTGGTTCCATTACTGGCAATTAAAAATTTAAGAACAGAAAAACAACTGCTTACCCTTTATTTCCTGTGTACAAACATCAATTTACATCAGTCATCCTAAATTCTTTCAGTAATAATGTAGGATAAGTAAGTCATACCGTTATCACTTAGAATAAGAGGACATTTATCAAACACCAAGTGTCAGAGTCTTCTGACTACGTAAGACACATTAACTCATTTACTCATCTTGAAAACTATTGTACCCATTTTATGGTGGAGGAAACAAGCACGGAGAAGTAAATAACATTGCAAGATCACGCTGGGAAAAATCTCTTGGAGAATTTTCGAATGCTATCCCAGAGGAAGCGACTTCATGATGCCAGACAAGGTGAAATTTGCCAGAAGAAATATCATTTGCAAAAAAAGGCAAAAGTTTACTACAATTTTGTAAATATTCAGAACCCAGGCTGTACTTGGTACTTGAAATAGAAATGAGTAAGGTGTAGACACTTTATAGATTTTACAGATTTGAGCATAGTGACTTGAGCATGATTTCTGTGCAGCGTGAAGTGCCACATTGGAGGTATGCCCGGAGTGATGTGGACACACAGAACACTTGACCGAGCCCTGGAACATTCAGGCAGGCTCCTCTCAGGGGAGAGCTCCAAGAGTTACCTTCCAAAAAGTACATGGGACTCAGTGATGGAGAATGGAGGGGAAGACGAAGTAGTTTAAGACGGGATCTCTGCTGCAGAGGGGACCAGCCTGTGTCTGGGAGAAGGCCGAGAGTGGTGGGAAGTAAGTCCGAAGAGGTAGGGAGGACCAGCGGTTGAGGGCCTTCTTTTCTATGCGTCAAAGCCTGGGCCTTATGTGAAAGATTTATAGAGAACCATTTAAGGTTCTGTTAAGGGAATGGATTTGTTTTGATGATGTGCTAGGAGATTGTGGATGGGAGGACTAGTTAGTCCAAAGGCTGCTGCTCTCCCTTGCTCTCCATTGAGGGGAAAACGTGAAAAGTTCTCAAAAACTCTTTAAGTTTTACTGAAAAGTAGTTTTTTCAAGATTTGAAAACATTAGAATTCATTACTGTGGAAAAGTTTTCTTACTTTACAGTTCTTAATCAAATATGTTATTTATTACATCAGACTTGCTCTGAGGTAAGTTAGGGGGACTACCTTACTACCTTACCTTACTCAGGAAGGCACTGAGCTTTCCTATGTGATGGTCTGGTTGTGCAAATACATGTTTCTTTTTTTGAGACAGAGTCTCTGTTGCCTGGGCTAGAGTGCCATGGCGTCAGCCTAGCTCACAGCAACCTCAGACTCCTGGGCTCAAGCGATCCTCCTGCTTCAGCCTCCCGAGTACCTGGGACTGCAGGCATGCGCCACCATGGCCAGCTAATTTTTTCTATGTATATATTTTTAGTTGTCCAGCTAATTTCTTTCTATTTTTTTTTAGTAGAAACAGGGTCTCGCTCTTGCTCAGGCTGGTCTCGAACTCCTGGCCTTAAGTGATCTTCCCGCCTCGGCCTCCCAGAGTGCTAGGATTACAGGCGTGAGCCACCACGCCTGGCCTTGTTTTTTTTTTGTGGGATGTGGAAGTCCTAGAATAACAATGTAATAAATTGCCTTTTTTTTTTTTTAACTCTTAACACCATTGAATGAAAAATTGCCCATTTTATGTTTGTGACAAGTAAAACATCAAAAAAATCCCTAAAGCACTAAAATAAAAAGGTCGTTACGGTATGTCATATTCAAACTGGCATACAAGTCCAGCCTACATGTATTTCCAAATTGGGAAAAAATAGCCTTGTTATCTTGAGACTGAGCCAAATTATTTTTTCCTTCCAGCATTATGTCTTATTTTGTGACATTGTGCAAATTATGTAGGAACTTGGCAACACAGGGCTTATTTCCTGAAATAGAGAATGACATTTGGCATAGAAAGGTTAGTCGATATTTATTGTTTGTAGGGAAATTTGAACATGAGACATGTATTCCAAGCAGATTTAACAAATATCAAATAATTGAAATTTTGTCTTCTTTGCCAGAAAAAAAGGGAGGGGCGAGTAAAATACAGAAGTGAATCCTGGTAACAGATACGTGTGAACTAAGCATTTCCTGTGGCTGGGAATATGTATTAGCAGGTTTGCCTTGGATGCTTTTCCATGAAGATTGGAGATTGAGATACTTCTAGAAGCCACTTTCTGGAATTGTTTGATCCATCCTTTGGAGAAAATATAAAACTGTTAATTTGATCTCCTACCTTTTTATCCCACCTCCCCATTCAGAAAGATTTCATAATATAGCAAGCTAACATTTCTGAAAAAAACTAATAAAAATAAGGAAAGATTTAAAAGACAGGAAATCACAGCTGGGGTGATTTCCACAAAGTGCATGCTTTTAAACTTTATACATCTATTAGAGGTTGGCTATAAACGCATTAGCTTTAAATTAATTCATGAAGGAGTGAAAATGTTGCAAGATTCATGGCACTTATAACAGGCTATTAAGCATTTAGAATTAGCTGGACAGTGAGCTAGGTGAATTTGCATATCCTTCACATTTAATGCTTGCAGTTTATAACTTGTGGGTTTTACTTTTTATTTCAGCATATTATGGGGGTACAGATGATTAGGTTACGTATGTTGCTCTTGGCTCCCCTCTCCCCTCCGGGTTTTACTTTTTATTTTTTCGAGACAGGATCTTGCTCTGTCACCCAGGCTGGAGTGCAGTGGCCTAATCATAGCTCGCTGTCACCTTCAATTCAAACGGTCCTCCCACCTCAGCCTCCCCAGTAGCTAGGACCACGAGCATAAACCACCATGCCTGGTTGATTTTTTTTAAGAGGCTTTTTGTTTTTTTTTAAGGTCTCACTGTGTTGCGGGGGCTAGCCTAGAACCCCTGGTCTCAAGCTATCCTCCCTCCTTGGCCTCCCAGAGCGCTGGGATTATAGCTGTGAGCCACTGTGCCCAGTCGGTTTTACAGATGAGTTACTCGAGTAACTTGTCCAAGACCATACATACAGTAAGTGGCTGAGCCTGGAGTTTGAACCAGTTCTGCTTGATGGAAAAACCCAGAGATCTTACTAGTGTGCTGTTTTGTTAAGTATTTAGTTATCTGAATGCATTTTTCAGGACTGTGTTAAAAGAATAAGCATCTTTGAAAGAAAAAGATCAGTATCACAGACAACCAAGTTTTGCTCCTCTCCTTAGATGCTTCTGAACTTTCCAGTTGCTATGTAACTGATTGTCTAGGGATTGAATTACTTTTAGTTTATGACAAACAGCAAGAAAAATAATTGCAAAATCATTACAAATATTTTACCTTCACTTTTTCCTTTTCATACTTTATGTAGATCTAAGTTTCTGACCTATATAATTTTCTTTCTCTCTGAAGAACTTCTTTTAATCTTTTTTGCAAGACAAGTCTACTGGCAATAAATTCCTCAATATTTGCTTGAGAGAGTCTTTGTTTCTCCATAATTTTGAAGGATAATTTCACAGAATACAGGATTCTGGGTTGGTTGGTTTCCCCTCCCTACGCCCAACACTTCTAATATTTCACTCCACTCCTTTCTTGCTTGCATGTTTTCTTTTTTTTGAGACAGAGCTTCACTCTGTTGCCTGGGTGGAGTGCCGTGGCATCATCATAGCTCACTGCAACCTCCAAATCCTGGGCTCAAGCAATCCTCCTGCCTCAGCTTCCCAAGTAGCTGGTACTATAGGCATGTGCCATGAAACCTGGCTAATTTTTCTATTTTTAGTGTAGACGGGGTCTCACTCTTGCTCAGGCTGGTCTCGAACTCCTGAGCTCAAGCGGTCCTCCCACCTTGGCCTCCCAGAGTGCTAGTTTTATAGGCATGAGCCACCGTGCCTGGCTAGCTTGCATGTTTTCTGAGAAGTCTGATGTTATTGATATCCTTGGTGCTCTATAGATAGGTGTTTTTTTCCTCTAGCTTCTTTCAAGATTTTTCTTGACCTTTGATTGTCTGCAGTGTGAATATGGTATGCCTAGTTGCAAATTTTTGACATTTATCCTGCTAGGTGTTCTCTGACCTTCCTGGATCTACGGTTTGGTATCTGACATTAATTTTAGAAATTCTGAGTCATTTTTTTTGAATATTTTTTCTGTTCCCATTCTCTTCTCTTGATATTCCCATTCCATGTATATTGCACCTTTTAAAATTGCCCCCCACTTCTTGGATATTTTAGGGTTTTTTTTCTTGTTTTTTGGGTTTTTTTCTCTTTTCAGTTTTGGTAGTTTCTGTTGACATATATATCCTCAAGCTCAGAGATTCCTTCCTCACCCATCAAAGGCATTCTTTATTTTTGTTACAATATTTTTCATTTCTAGAATTTCTTTTTGATTCTTCTTTAGAATTTCCATCTCTCTGATTATGTTACCCATCTGTTCTCACATATTGTCTACTTTTCCCATTAGAGCCCTTAGAATATTAATCATAATTATTTTAAATTCTTGGTCTGATAATTCCAACATCCTGCCACACACACACACACACACACACACACACACACACACACACACACACTTTTTTTTTTGAGACGGGGTTTCACCCTGTTCCCCAAAGTGCAGTGGCATCATCATAGCTCACTGCAACTTCAAACTCCTTGGGCCTCAGTCTCTGAAAGTGATGGGATTACAGGCATGAGCAACCACACTGGGTTCATCCTGCCACATTTGAGTTTAGTTCTGGTGCTTGTTCTGTCTCTTATAAATTTGTGTGTTTTGCCTTTTAGTATGCCTTGTAATTTTTTGTTGAAAGGTGGACATGATGTAGTGGGTGAAAGGAACCGTGGTAAATAGGCTTTGGTAATGTGGTCAGGTGTGGGGGCATAATCGTAGTCTTACGGTTAAGTCTCAGTACCTTAGTGAGCTTGTGCCCCTTGTGAAGGGCTATGACCTTCACAAGTGCTTCTCAGTTTTTTCCCTCTTTTAGTTGGGACAGGATGGCTAGAAGGGGCTAGGGGTGGGTATTTCCATTTTTCCACCTACAGGACCTCTCTCAAGCTCTGATAAAACCCCAGTAGGTTAGGCTCAGGTTAAATAGTTTCCCTTAAAACAAAAGTTTCCCGGCTGGGCGCAGTGGCTCATGCCTGTAATCCTAGCACTCTGGGAGGCCGAGACTGGTGGATCGCTCAGGGTCAGGAGTTTGAGACCAGCCTGAGCAAGAGCAAGACCCCATCTCTACTAAAAATAGAATGAAATTATCTGGACAAGTAAAAATATATATAGAAAAAATTGGCCGGGCATGGTGGCGCATGCCTGTAGTCCCAGCTACTTAGGAGGCTGAGGCAGGAGGATTGCTTGAGTCCAGGAGTCTCAGGTTCCTGTGAGCTAGGCTGACGCCAGGCACTCTAGCCCAGGCAACAGAGTGAGACTCTGTCTCAAAAAAAATAAATAAATAAAAAGTTTCCCCTGAGGGCAGATCTTGTTAAGAAGGACTCTGGGTATATAGTAGAATGGCTTCTTTTCCCTTCCCCCTGCTGAAAGTGTGAAGGAATTTTTTTGGCCTTCAGGGTGAGACCCTGATAGAACTCATGACAGTAAAACACAAGTGTGGGAGGCCCCCCCGAGACCACGCCCCTTGGAGTTTTTAGCTTTCAGATTTGTCCACACAGAGCCTCCAGCAATTTGTCAATTACAGTTTTGGTTTTCCTACCTCGGTACTGGTTCCCGCGGAGGTTGGTTTCTCTTTGTGGGTTGCTGCTTCTGTAAGGTGATTCTCTGCATTCACCTGTCTGTCTTCAATTTTGGGGGCAGTGATTTGCCCTGCGACCTTCGTTCTCGCATGGTTCTAAGAAGAATTGTTGATTTTCAGTTCTGTTTTTCACTCGTTAGGTTGGATTAATGACTTCCAAGTTCCTCATATGCTGGACTGGAAACTGGAAGTTCAAACCATTAGAAATCAACAGTAATCTGCTACCATCCATTGCTATGGCTTCGTTAGT
>CAUYSK010050175.1:0-12865 GCA_963575035.1 Avahi laniger | reverse complement strand
CCATGCTAACTTTTCTATTTTTAGTAAAGACAGATGTCTCGCTTTTGCTCAGGCTGGTCTCAAACTCCTGCGCTCAAGCGATCCTCCTGCCTTGGCCTGACAGAGTCCTAGGGTTACAGACGTGATCCTACAGGGGCTGCTATGACCCTCGCAGGGCCAGGTGGGGCAGAAGTTTATGTCCGTCAGACAGGAGAAGGTTGAGCAACACTGACGGGGGCAGCAGACAGAATGCACTGCTCACCACAGGAGCTTGCTAGCAATTAGAACTGCAGGCAGTGGTGGCCGTGGCTGCCCACCGCTGCAAGTGGCAGGTAGCGGCTGGATGGCTACACCACTGCCAAAAAGTGCCATCTAGGCCTTGGGAGGAGATGGGGCATCCGAGCTCCTGCAGGGAGGACAGGGTTTTGTATGCAGCAAATCTGGTGCTTAGACCTAGGCTCGAACCCTGGCTTCAGCACTCACTACTTTGGGGGATGCAGCCATGACAGGAATTCTTGGGGTCTAGAAGTAAAGAGGGGGTTCCTGGGGGGCGGCTCTGGCCCACTGTTTGACCGGCTCCTCCCTCCGCTCCGCAGCCGGCCCGACACTGCCTTTGTCTGGTTCCTCAACCCCCTCAAGTCCATCAAGTATCTCATCTGCACCCGGTACAAGTGGCTCATCATCAAGATCGTGCTGGCGCTGCTGGGGCTGCTCATGCTGGCCCTCTTCCTCTACAGCATGCCCGGCTACATGGTCAAGAAGCTCCTGGGCGCGTGAGGGCCTGCCACCTCCCGCCAGCGCCGCTCCCGGCTGCCACGTTTGCCCCTCCTGTGGCCTGGACTCTTCCCCATGTCCCTCCTCGAGCCTCGGGCCCTGGGAGCTGCCTCTTGCTTGCTGGGCTGCCTTCCTCTCTGCCCCTGGCTGCTGCTTGCCCGGCCCTGCCCCTCTGATGCCCGCCTGTGGGTTGGGGCCACCTGGACTGCCCACCTTGCTGAGGCTCCTCCCTTCAGGCCCTGGCTCCCGAGGAGGCCTCCCCCAGGCCTTCCAAGTCTAGGATTAAAGCTTTCGTGAAAGTAACCAAGGATCCTGGGCCAGCGACCAGGGCGTTGAAGAGAATGAATGAGCAAAAGGCATCCCCACCCTGTCCCTGCAGACAGCACCAGTCTTCACTGTGCATCAGGGGCCTGGCCTGGCCCTCAAATCCACAGGGCCCTGCCCATTGCTGCTCTGCCAGCTCCTCCTCCTCCCAGGCAGCCGCCTCGGCCTGGGTGCACAAGCCCAGTCCCTGTCCTGCCTGCGGGTTCCGTCACTTCCCAGAGCTCCTTCTGCCCAGGCTCGTGCTCACACGCCCAGAGGAGGGGTGGTGACAAGCAGGAGAGGGAACCCCGCGCCCTCCCCACCCCCAGGCAGCCCCTGCCTCGGTTCCCCTGGGCTGCGGCTTGCACTGCAGGTGCTGCCCCGCTGGCGTCTGAGTTTTTGTTGGCTGTTTTTCCTTTCCTGGGTGATGAACTTTCTCTTAATAAAAGAAATCAAGCACTGAGCTGACAAGTCTGCATTGCTCAGGTACAGGACAGCCACAGCCTGGGGGCCAAAGTCAGCAGGGCTCTAGGTCAATAAGCTCAGTGCCAGCTGGGCCCGATGGCTTTCCTACTTTGGGTACTTCTCCTGGCCCAGGGTTCAAGATGGACCTCAGGTCTCACACCACAGCCCAAAGAGCACACCAGGGTGGACCTAGGGGCCCTCAAAGCACCAAGAGTCCTTTAGGCCCCAGGACAGTCTGAAGGTTTAGGACCCCACAAGGGCCCAACAGCTCCAGCCTCCGCCCAGAGAAAGCAGCTCTCCCCAAAAGCCAGGCAGGAGCTCTCTGCCGCTGGCCTCCGCCTCTGACACGCCACGGTCTAAGCCCGGGAAAGAGTCCCCTCATGGCACAGAGGTGGAGGTAGGGGCCGTGTCTCACTAGACTTGACCTCTTTAAAGAGATTCAGCCACAACTTTTATTAATAAAACACTTTAATCATAATGGCAGGATACAGGTAACTCCTCTTGCTGCCTTATTTTGACAGGCTATAAAGAATACTCTGGAAAATCCAGAGAGTGGGCCCAAGTGCAGTCCCCTGGGTGACATGTGCCAGCCCTAGCACCAACACAAGCAGTAGCCCTAACATGTCAGCCTTTTGAGGTCCAGCTCTATTTTGTGGGCACCCGGAACACCTGAGTCGGAGGAACCTGCAGCTGAGAGTTTATCTGCAAAAGAAAGGGTGACGGTCATTACGTTTTCCCCAGGGCTCTTCTTCATGACCTCTGTGGGGTCAGGTGTCCATGCTGGCCCTCCCATGGGCCTCCAAACCCCTGCAAGCATTTCCTCCCCGAAGCTGAAAGGGGCCTCGGAAGTTGCAGGCTACTTCCTTTAGGGGACAGGTCTCAGCTTCTGCTCAGCTAGGAACCTCAGCGAGGTTCCTAATCTTCCCTCCAGCCACTCTCTTTGATCCTTCCTCTCCTCTTCACGTGTCCATTCTGTCCCCATTCTAACCTGCCTGTACCGCCTCCTCCCCCGCCCTCTTGTACACAGTAGCATCCATGCAAGCAGGGACCACACAGTCCCCAAATGTCGGAGTGCTGTCATGGGCCAAGAGACCATTATGATGCCAATGCCATCACCTCCCCCTCTCAGCTGTGGCCTGGAACCTGGGACCATGCTGGGGCCGCATATCCCCTGTTCTTAGACTCAGGGTTGGCCTCTGTCACCTCAAACATGTGCAGCTGACGGCTGTGTCAGGACCCCCCGGCCCACGGCCGCAGCATCAGGGGAAGGATCCACATCCACACACACAGCAAGCAACTGTTACGAAAGGACTTGCCCTTTCTCTCCCCGCCAGGCCAGGGGGACGCTGCCACAACTGTGGCTGGAGTAGGCACAGGGGAGGCCAGGGAATATCCACCCCCAGACCTCCTCCCCATGCGAGGACGACCCTCCAGTCGTACCACAGGCCAGAGAACCTGGGCTGGCAGAGTGGAAAGGGCCAGGGCTCTGGACGAGTCACAAAGGCTCCTAGTTTTGATTCTCCTTGTTGTGAAATGGGAGAATAATTTCTGCCCCAGCTACCTCTCAGAGTGATAAGACGGCATGGAAGACGGAAACACAGCTGGAGAGAGCCCTGTCACTGTGAAGCTACTCCTTGCTTTGCTTTCAAAAGAGCGTCCCAACAGGAAGCGGGGACCAAAGACCACCAGCATCAAAGAGCTGCCGTCACACCCTGGCTGCCCCGCAGGAGGCTTCGGGCAATATCCACTCCCTGCCCGATGATAACTGTCGATTTTACATCACAGCTTGAAGCTCCCTTGCCTTGGGCAGCGGAGGGGACGTTTCCTAATGTCAGTTTCAGGTCCCCAGGCCCCCTCCGGGCCTTCCACCGCCCGCTTGGAGGCCCCACCACCCACCTTAGAGTCCAGATACTGTTGCAGCAGCATCTGCAGTTCTGTGTTCTCCTGCTCCAGAGCCTCGTTTTCCATCAGCAGCTTGGCCCTCTGGGTCAGCACAAGGCTTTGGGCAGAAAAATAGGTCAGAGGCCATCGAATCCTCTAGCCTCTGCCAGAGTCTCTGTGCTTCTGTTTGGGAGGGAGGTGGTGGGAGTCCCCAGAGGCCTCACCATTCACCTGGCCACCAGACGAGCCAGGCTAGCAGACACAGAACAGGCAGGGTGGGCCTGAGAGCCGGCCACCCAACATGATCCGCCCCCCACGAGAGGTGCCAAAAGCGGCTCTTCAATCCCAGATGTCATGGGACAGGGAGGCGGCAAACGTGACCATTCCAAGCAACCGTCCTCATCTACCTGCCAGCTCCCACGGGCTCCTGGCCCACGACATCTGCACTTACTGGTATTTCTGCAAGGCTGTGTAGAGGGCATCCCAGAGGTTCTGCTTGGCAGGAGGGACAACCGTGGTCAGGGCCTGCCAGTACTCAGAGTCCCTGGAGTCATTGCGCACGCCTTTCTGCATTCTCACTGGTGCCCGCGAGTCCCTGCAGGTCAAGAGCACTGGTGCCGCCATCTCCACCTGGCATCACCCAGGCCCCCAAGCAGTGCCAGTCACAGTGACAGCCACAGACTTACTGCCTTCCCACCAGTCACCGTCCTACTCAGCTGTCCACATTTATTAGATGATAGCAGAGTCTCGGAAAGGACACACTTATCATCAGCCTTCCTGACTCTCAGTGCCGCTGCCACATCGTGAAGCATCACTGGCGTTTCACCCACCCGTCTCCCTCCCAGTCAGTTTACCTCGCTGGCTTCACAGCTCATCGCTGTGGCCGTTTCTGCAACCGCTGCGTCAGAACAGCTCTCAATTCTGTCATATGCTCTCCGTCCCCTCCATGACAGCCTCAATCCAGGAGGTCGCCACCTCCCACCTGGACCAGTCTCCAGACAGGTCTCCCTGTGTCCAGCACCACCCCCTCCCCATTACCAAAGTGATTTTTCTAGATGCAGATCTAATCATGGCTCCCCTCTGTCCACCATGCAGTAAAGACAAAGATCTTAGGCACATCAGGCAAGGATCACCAAGATCTGGCTGGCTCCCCTCCCACTGGTTCCCCCTCCAGCCCCTGGACACTCCAGCCATAGCCCCATCATGACTCTTGCCAGGCCTTCCTTGTGCCTTTATGTCCCCAAATGCCCTTTCCTCTACTTTATCCTCTTAGGAACACCTAGTTCTGGTGCCATCTGTCCCAAAGCCCTCTCTGACATGCCAAATGGAGATGACCACTTTTCCCTCTGAACAACATTACATCTTGAATATGCTTTGGCTGTTGTTCTGATCACAAGGCATTATCTCACAGTGCCTACATGTGACAGACTAAAAGAAATGTTTGTTGAATGAATGAATGATGAATGGAAAAAGCCCAGATCGCTCACTACTACACCACATTTGTTTCCTGAGTACATCTGTCGATCCCTCTCGCCCTCCTTGGGAGAGCCTTTTACTATCTCCCCCACCTCCCGCCCCACATCCTGCCCGGACTCTTCCTCACTCACTAGCTCTGCGTGGCTGCCCCGTCCATCCAGCGCCCCATCTCAGGCAAACGCCAGCACCACGGCCTACCTGGGCTTCTTCAGACCCATGACGAAGGCCTCCAGGATCTTGAGGACGTCGTTGGGGTGGATGAGCCAGGGGGAGGGCGGGCTCTCCTTCTCTTCCTCCTGCTCCTCCTCCTCCACCTGGGCTTTCTCCTGCTCGCCCTCCTCCACCAGGCTTTCCTCCTGCTCGCCCTCCTCCACCAGGCCTTCCTCCTCTTCCCCCTCCATCGCCAGCTGCTCCTCCAGCTCCAGGTCGGACACCACGCTTGGCTGCTCCACGTTTGCCTGACGGAGGGGCTTGACCTGGAGAAAGGCGCAAGGGCAGCTGTGGGCTGGAGATACACGCATGCGTGTGCGAAGAGAGACGGGAAGAGGAGAACGGAGAAAAGCTTACAGAAAGTTACAGACAGCTTGCAGAGGGAGACGTTTACCAAGGACAGAAATAGGAGAAAGGGGAAAGAAGGGGGATGGGACAGGGAGGCACCAGTGGCTTCAAAACAACAATAATGGTCTATTTCTAGATCTGGGATCACAGGTGTTCATTGTGTTGATATTCAAAAAGCTTACGTGTTATAAATCTCCTTTCGAATGATAATACAAACTAAATTTTTGGTTTAATTTTTAAGTTTAAAAAAGTCTTCCTCCTACTCCTGTCTTGCATGTCATTGAATCTACCTGCCACAAGCAAACTGATTTTATCAAGTTTCTTATGTATTTCTACAAGGAAATATTATGCCTATATAAACAAATACATATATAAATATATACATATTTTGCCATATATATTTTTCCTTCCCATTTTTATATAATGATATTATACTACATATGTAGTTCTGTACTTGGCTTTTTTCAAATACCAATAAACCTTAGAGATCTTTTCACGTAAATACATAAAGAACTTCTTTGGTTTTTTTCACAGTTGTGTGGTATCCCATTGTGTAGATGCACCATATATTATTAAATAAATTCCGCAATGATGGAGGTTGTTTCCAATCCTCTGCCACTTCAAACAATGCTGCAGTGACTAAGCTACAGTAAACACCATTTCAACCGTTTTGAGATAAATCTATAGAATAAAATTCCAGAAGAGGAATTGCAGCACAAAGTGTACGTAGTTTTGTAATTGATATTTCCAGATTATCCTCAGGGGAAGTTACAACAATTTACACTCCTAACAGCAACTTATGAGTATGCCTGTTTCCCACACCTCAGTCGTCACTATGTGTTATCAAACTTTCAGGTTTTTGCTAACCTGACAAGTGAAAAGTGGAATTAAGGCAGTTTTAATTTGCATTTCTATTATCATAAGGAAGGCTAATTGTCTTTTCATACATTTAAAAGTTATATATTGCCTCATCTTGGAAGTGTTCATTCATATTTGTTATCTGTTCTATTGAGTTGTTGATTTTTTTCTTACTGGTTTATAAGAGCTCTTTATATATTAAGGAAATTAGCCCTTAACTGTGATATGAGTTGAGACTATTTCTCCCCAGCTTGTCATTTGTCTCTTACCTTTCCTTTAGTGATTTTTGCCCTACAGACTTTATTCTGATATAGGCAAATGTATTTTTTTTTCCTTTATTGCTTCTTGGTTTTGTCCACTCAGCCAACTCTTTTTGGAAGTATATCAGGATACACTTGGGCTAGCAATACTAAAAACATTTTTTAATTTAGATTTTTAATTTTTAAATTAAAATTTCATAGTATTTTCAATATGGTGACTTTTTCAGAATAGTAGATATTTGATTCTCCTACTGAAATCAGTTACAATCAAGATATGTATTACAGACGGGCCCTGTATTGCAGGAAAGTGTTTAAGGACCAAAATATACAGAACTTGGTGGTCTCATAGGGGCTGAGACTTGGCTTTGAGGGAACGTACAGAAAGATCCCTAGGCCTCAGCATAAGAACGCATCTCACCCGCTACTGTTCTTCCCTTTGCAAACAGAAAAATTAATAATAATAAGGAAAATGTTAAGTTAGCTATACCTGACACAAAACCCCCACTATTTCTCCGGAAGTATTATTCGAAGGCAGCAATGTCCTCTGGCAGCTTCCAGGGCAACTGAAAACACTCTTCTTAGCTGCACCCCACCTTACCTGAATGGGGGATATATGATGAGCTCGGAATTTAAGGAAGAAGTTCACCAGTTTATACAAGTCATCCTCACTTTCAATTCCAAGGGCCTGGGGAAAAAATAGGACAGTTGTTCAAACACCCCATCAAAGGGGCGACAGGTTTGGGGAGTTAGACTCTCGGCTCCTAGGAGCAGGGGGCTTGGCTTGTCCCCTCAACACCCCCACCGCCTGCCATGGTCCCAAGTAGAGGACAATCAGCCAACGGTGGGAAACGGCAGGCAGTGAAATCAGGGGTTTGCATCAGCACAGACGAAAACAATGCTCAGAGTTGGGAAACACTCCATACAGACCCGGTGGGCATGAGAATGCCAATGGGTGCTGAACGCCTACCTGAGTTTGGGGGCAGGGGCGAAACCTACAATCTGACAGCTGGGCCCTGAGAGGAAGAAGCTAGTAGAGGAAGGGTCGGGTGGGAGACATCGGAATGGTGCAGAAGCCCATGGTCGTGTGGAGAGTAAGTCAAGGCAAGGATGCGAACGTGAGCCCGGGGAAGACCATCTTCTACTCCCGGGGCTGAGGCAATGTAGGGAACGCATGGGAGCCCTCTCAGAATGGGACAGGCTGCACCCCGCCCTGTCCCCTCAACCCAGTGCGACTCACTGAGAAGATGGCGTCCAGCCTCAGCAGATAGCACTCGCTCTTCTCCAGGGGAAGGAGGAGGCTCAGCAGCTTGCTCTCTATGAGGAAACCCTGAGGAGAGGGAAGAAGGCATCTCCTGTCAGAGACAGGCTTCAGGAAGGAGTCCCAGGGTCTGCAGCTTCCCTCTGTGTGACACCTTAGGGACGAGCCCATGGGGCAGGCCCCCAGGGACGAGACTCGGCAGTGGCCCAGAAGAAGGCCTTCTTGGGATGCTGGGAGCCGTTCACCGGGAGCACAGCCAGGCACAAAGCCCGTCTTCATCAGCGTAGCTTGTCCCCGCCTCATACGGGGTAACTCACCCACCCACAAGCCACTGGGCAGACCCCTGCGTCCCCACAGCAGTCCGAACTCGACTTCACCCACACTCTAGTCCCCAGACATCTGCAGAACACAGCAGAAGGCGCTGAGCTCGAGGGAGGAGGGGAGGGAGGGCAGTGGATGCGCCGCATCAGAGCGCAGTGCGCAGGAAGTGGAGGAGAGGGCTGGCTGGGAAGCCGGGAGCGCCTGCTCTGAGGTGGTGGTCGGGGGACTTTGCGGACAGGTGGCCCCCTGGTGTCAAGCTGCAGACAGTGCACGACCCGCCAGCTGACTCTCTCGATAGGAGCTGCCCTCAGTGGCAGGAACCAGCCCTTGTGCCAAAGAAAACTGCTCCAACAACCATACAATGTAAGCCAGTGCTGATCATGTTTGGTAACAACCCAACATCCAGCTGAGCCAGCTCCAACGCAGCTTTTATTCTAAACCTAACCATTTTTGCTGCCACTCAATGCAAATATCCAAAGCCTAACAACCCAGAGTAACCCTAAGCCAAGCTCCCAGAGAAGGGCCATGTCCGTGAGGTCACTCAGCAGGTGGGTTCGTGGAGGCTGGATGGTGCCCCTTCTAGCTCAGAGCCAGCACTGCTTTACACGCAGGACCCCTGCCGGCCTGGACTGCGCTTTGCTGACCCACTAAGGTGAGACCCATTTGCCAGCTGGGCCAGCTCTAAGGCCCGGCTCTGTAAACTGCCCCCCGAAGTCCGGGGGCCATTTCCTGGTCTGGTCCTCAGGCCGGGTCTCTGGGCTTGGCCAGGGGCGGGCTGGCCCTCTCCCCGCTCCAGGCCACAGCTGGCCCTGCGGAGTCCTCAGAAGCAGCACGCACGCGGCTGTCCCCCTGCCACAGCCCCAGCCCGGCCTCACCGACTCATCACACAGGAGCATTAGGATCTTTCTGGTGGTTCTTGCGGAAACTTGCTTTGGCAGGTCCAGGTAAGACTCTGGTTCTGAGGTGGGCTCTTCCGCTTCCTCTTCTGCAGATGGGTCAGGGAGGGAAGAGAGAGAAAGAAAGAAAAGGAAGATAATTTCTTTTTTTTTATTTCAGCATATTATGGGGGTACAAATGTTTAGGTTAGGTGTATTGCCTTTGCCCCACCCAAGTCAGAGCTTCAAGCGTGTCCATCCCCCAGACGGTGCGCACCACACCCATTAGGTGTGTATAGGGAAGATAATTTCTTGGCCTAGTTCCCTTTGAGAAACAGTCAGCTGGCTTTCCTTGAGAAAACTTTCCTCCAAAAAAGCCTCTTCGAGGCATCACCACAGTCTCTTTATGCTGAAGAAAGCCTTCTACGTGCGGAGGAAGGGGACTGGGGGCTGGAGTCAGAGACTATCTGGGAAACTCAGCCATTCTCACCCAGCCTAAATGTCTCACTTTTCCAAACTGCATCAGCCTGGAAACATCATTCTCAAAATCCAGCCATGAACCAGCAAGTGGGAGGGAGAGTGTGAGCCTTTATTCTTATCTTAGAGATGATCTAGCAAGTGTGCTGTGTGGTTTCTAAACCTGCAACAGATTAGAAGCAGCCAATTGAAAGTGCGGGAGTGCTGGGAGCGGCTGCCTCACAGAGGACACTACCAGGAAAACTGACAGCTGACAGCAAAAGCCAAAAATTTTCTTAATTAAAATTAAAAATGTTTAAATGCTTTATACTATATATTCCTTACCTGAAAATGGGAACAAAAATCATTATACAACCCAGGTTTTAGTGGTTATTCAAAAAGTAAGATGAGATATCTACGAAAAGGTTTTGCAGAGTACCAGAGAGCAAACTGCTGGTGAGAATGGAAAATGGTACCATCTCTATGCAGCAGTATCCAGCATAATTACACAGACATTTACCCTTCGATCCAGCAATCCTACTTCTAGGGATCTATCCCAACAGTTCACTAGCAAAAACATGGAAAGACAAATGAACACAGCTGCTCATTACAGCAATGTTAGTCATCACAAAAATAAACAAACAAAAAACTGGAAATATCCCCATGATGATCAACAGAGGATTATTTGAATAAATTATGGCACAGGCACACAATAGAGTACCATGTAAAAAAAAATGAAGAATTTTTTTTACCTCTAGAAAGAGCTCTAGGATTATTTATTGTAAGCAAAAAAAGCAAGGTGGAAAAAAGGATACACTTTCATTTATCTAAAAAGTTGGTTGATATGAATATATATACATACACACATATATTTGTTTATAATTTTGAAAAGCAATAGAGGAATAAACCATAAATTTTTTAATAGTTACATGTAGGAAAGCAATGAAATGGGATGTAGAGAATAAAAGCCAGACTTCTTTGAATATACCTTGTTTTGTACATTTGACTTTGGAAATGTAAATATTTTACATAATTTTACATAATTACAAAACAAAATTAAATTAAAAAAGCAATCCCTAATAACCAACAGTAAAACGAAACACTACAAATATATACAACTGGCAAACAGACAAAAAATAAGCATCTATTCTGCTTTTCCTATACAAATTATCTCAGGGTAGCAAATAGCTGATGAGGGGAAGATGCTCTTTTCAGAAGTGTTCTAGCTATTAAATAAAGACATAATAATAGAATTTAAAATATCACCATTTTGCAATCCCTAATGTAATTAATGGATCTTAGACAAGATTATCAATGGTTGCTAACATGACAAAAAGAGATACAACCTGATGTTAGTTTATCCCAATGGATGTACACAACAGTGTACTAGGCAAAAAGAAATTAAACCTGCATCTGATCAAGCTTCTAGACCTAACTACCAGTTTATAATACAGGGGAGAGGGCAAAGCTATAAATTAGAGGAGAATTAAAAGCCATATCAACTAATCATACTCTACAGCCTCCTAGCTCTGAGGCCTCCTCCCCTCCTCTCCAGACTTCTATGTGCTCAGAGGGCCCCCTCCAGCTCCAAGGTTCTATGACTCTGTTCCAGTCACCTGTTCGCATCAGCACTTCCTCCACTATTTGTGCAGCACTCTTCTGCTGCTGCTGAGAGATAGGCCCCACATTCTTCAGGAACCAGAAATCAGGTGCTGTCCAGGGGAGCCCCAGGTGCTGGGCATGGATGATCTTGTCCACAGCAAAAGCTCTGCCTATTAGATCCTTCGCCTCCTCTTCATTCATCAGCCAAATCTCCCGAAACTTCTCGGCATCAATAAAAGCAAAATGCCTGTGAAGGAGAGTCACCAAGCATGGCCAGCTGAACCCAGGGCCTGGCCAGGGCCCCCTCAGTTGGCAGCACGGAAAAAAATGAGGAAGCGCTGTAGTAAATCCTAGGCCTGGCCCCAACCCTGGGCAGCTGATTCCCACCTATGGCAAACTGGAAGCCATCCCAACAAGACTCAAGAAAAGGAAGATGACACTCAAGTAAAGGGACAGGAGAATAAAGCACAAAGGGCTCTTTAGTGCCTGGTCGAGAGGTAACGAAATCACTGCCACCACAAACTCTACCCCTGCCACCTCTATTCTAGGACAGGCGCCCAGGATCCACGTCCCTAAGATACCTCATGGCTTTCTGTAGGTCCTTGAATTGCATCACAAGACGTTTGTAGTCCAAGGTCAGAGACTGGTTCTCCTCCTGAAATTGCTTTATCTGCTTGGCATATTTTGATCTCAGATTGTTAAGTATATCATTCAGGCTGGTTGAAGGGGAAAAAATAAGTTAGTCTGCAGCTGAATAGAAGGTGTAATGTATGTTCCTCTCATCCACCTGACTCAGCTCTACAACAAACCCTGAGTCAGATTGGTGGAAGGGCAGAGAACCCTCCCACACATTCCAAAGGTACTGGGATTGTCCAGAACTAAATGCACTTGAAACAATCCGCAAGCCCAGACCCACCACGAGGCAGTCTCCTGCCCAGGAGTGTGATGGAAACTTCAACATACCATTTGTCAGTGTCCATATCTAGGGCCAACCTCACATATTTAAATAATCTACCTCAACTGTTTCATTGTCATGATTTGGATGTTCATTTCACTTCTGAAACAAGGAAAATTGAAAGGAAAAACTTAAAACTACACACCACAAGCCTATCATATATGAATCCTTCATCCTCAAAGAGCTGATACTGTAAACAGGTCCAGTAACTCATCTGTTCATTCATTCATTCATTCTTCAAACATAAAATGCTTTTGGTGCCAAGGATATGTTTGAATACAAGGAATTATCAGTCCAGTCAAAGACAAAGACAAACGTTAATCAGAGTGCAGCGTGAAAAGTGCTACAGGAGAGTTTCACACAGGGTTCCAGGGCAGCCCAGAGATGAGGCATCTAACTTATCCAGGCTTGCAGGGAGGGGATGGCCAAAGCCTTCAGAGCAGCGAGAGGCAGTTAAAACCTGGCCAACAGCATTGTGAATCCAGGCATGGCACAGCTCACTGTTTCACTGCTAACAGGAGCTTTGTGCATGGAAACTTGTCCCATAAAATATGCATGGCAGGCAGTTTTTAGACCTAGGACCATACTTCAGACTTGAAACTACTAAAGAGGCATCTTATATCAATGCCCCATTTACACAGGAGTAGGTAAGTTGAAGGCCAATATATTTTTAAGTTTAAAAATTCTAAGAAAAGGCCGGGCACGGTGGCTCACGCCTGTAATCCTAGCTCTCTGGGAGGCCGAGGCGGGCGGATTGTTTGAGCTCAGGAGTTCGAAACCAGCCTGAGCAAGAGTGAGACCCCGTCTCTACCAAAAATAGAAAGAAATTAATTGGACAACTAAA
>CAUYSK010050173.1:0-17846 GCA_963575035.1 Avahi laniger | reverse complement strand
ACGCATGCACTGCTGATGGGACTGCAAACTTGTGCAACCTCTGTGGAAAGCAATATGGAGATAGCTTAAAGAGGTACAAGTAAAAGTACCATTCGATCCAGCAATCCTATTACTGGGCATCTACCCAAAAGAGCAAATGATGCTGTATAAGAAAGACACCTGCACCCGAATGTTTATAGCAGCACAATTCACAATTGGAAAGATGTGGAAACAACTCAAGTGTCCATCAATACAGGAGTGGATTAATAAAATGTGGTATATGTATTCCATGGAGTACTATTCAGCTTTAAGAAACAATGGTGATATAGCACCTCTTGTATACTCCTGGATAGAGCCAGAATGCATTCTACTAAGTGAGGTATCCCAAAAATGGAAAGACAAGCACTGCATGTACTCACCATCAAATTGGTATTAACTGATCAACACATACGTAACCTGAACATCTGTAATATGCTGAAATAAAAAAAAAGAAACGTGGGTGATGCACAAAGTCCCACCTCGTATGTCCTTGTTCACACCTCTGCTTGAGCGAGAGACACTGTGTCATTTAGCTTTAGGAGTGAGCTATTCAAAATGTTGGAAATATGTTGTAAGTTTTATGAGAGAAGTTAATGTGTGAGTGGAGAGCAGTTCTACAAAGACTGCATAGGACTTCCTGGGTACGAAACGAAGAAAGTCAAGAAGAAAGCAAAAGATATTCTCAATATTTGATCAGCATAGAACTTAAAGGAAGTTCTGCCACATCCCCATCCCCACCTTCTTTGCCCCTTTGGTGGCGAGGAAGGTTAGCTGGTCTTTGGGATATGGGAGGGTTTGTTTCTGTGGGTCAGTGAGGGGAGACTGACGTTTAGGATGGTGTGGATGCACATTAATTCCATATTTGCCGCTTTCATTGAAGCCCACCTCCGGGAAGGAATGACAATCATAGACCACTCAATATTCAAGGGCAAGATATCTTTTAAAAAAACAATTTTGTTGAGACATGGAACATTAAGTGAAATCAACCAAGCACAGAAAGATCAATCTGAATGTTCTCACTCATATATGGGAGCTAAATATTAAAACAATTGATTTCACAGAGATAGTAGAATGATGGTTACCAGAGGCTGGGGAGGGGAGCAGGGAGGGGGAGATAAAGTGGGGATGGTTAATGAGTGCAAAAATATAGCTGGATAGTTAGATAGAATGAACAATACTTGATAGCACAACAAAGTGACTATGGTCAACAATAAGTTATGGTATACTTTAACTGAAAGAGTGGAATTGCAACGCTCCTAACACAAATGATAAATTTTTTTTGTTGAACACTGGACATTTGATAAGGAATTAATGTTAAGCATTTATAAGAAGTGATACTGGTATTATGATTGTCTTTTTAAGAAAGAGTCCTTTTTGAGATACATACTGGAATATTTATGAATAAAACAATGTTATAGTTGAGATTTGCTTCAAAACATTTAGGTGAGGAGGAAGCAGGTGGGTGTAGAGGATGAAACAAGATTATTGGGCATGAGGAGGTAAAGGGTGTATCGAGCGAAAGATGCAAGGGGGGGTTGTTATACTGTTCTGTCTACTTTTATAAATGTTTGACATTTTCTGTAACAAAAAGCTTAAGCATTTTAAGAAAACAGTGTTTTAAAAGCATTCAGAACAAAAGTTGGGATCCATGGCCAAAGATGCTAAAAAGGGGCTTAATAGAAATGAAACACTTTGCAAAATAGTCTACAATATTAGTTGCAATAAAAGAACTGTTGCCAAATGTGAATGGAAATGCCCCTCCGTAATCAAGTTCAAGTGGATGACAATATTCCAGCAGTGTCTACCTCTGTCACCCATTTCAGAAGGGAGTTGACCCAAATAGGAAGTGGCACAGCCGGGCCCGATTGGGAGTAGCCGTCCAACAGGGCAGGGCACGCTGGCCCCATGGCCTCTTGGACTGCACACGCTGCCCTGCCAATCCCAGGAGTTCCCCGGCTGAGAGGAGGAAGGAGGGACTTAATAATGGAAAAACAACAGTTTTTAAAAAAGCTAGAAATGATTCTATTGTCGGCTTTTTTTTTTTGAGGGGAGAGATATGAATTCTAGTTCTTATTTGCCTCAACAACATAAATATCCTCTGTCATAGAATTTCTGAGGTCAGACGGAATCCGGCGCAGTCAGGGCGGTGCGGCCGCAGACTAGAATTTCCTATTCCTTCACACTCATGCAGTTTGGCTGGTACATAGTATGACACGCACTGAAATTTCAACTAGCATGATACTCATCAGGGCCTTCTATTAACCAGGATTTTGCTACACTCTCTGTTCAAGAGAAAATTGAGACTAATAACCAAAAAAAAAAAAAAAAATGCAAAAAATCTATGTAATTTGTACATTGAATTTGCATCCATCGTTATAACTGCACTGTAGATCATGAGTCAGCACACTGTTTCTGTAAAGAGCCCGATATTAACAGCAAGTATTTTAGGCTTTGCAGGACCAATGGTCTCAGCTGCAGGTATTCAACTATGCCGTTGTAGCAGCCATGGATGATATATGAACAAATCGGCATGACTCTGTTCCAATAAAACTTTATTTATAAAAATAGGCAGCAGGCCACGGTTTGCTGACCCCTGATAATAAGCTTTATCAACAAAGGGACTGTATTAGTTTCCTATCACTTTTGTTAACAAATTACCACAAATGTAGTGGCTTAAAATAACACAAATTTATTAGCTTGCAGTTCTGGAAGTCAGAAATTTGAAATGGGTCTTTCTGCATTAAAATCAAGGTGTTAGGAGGGCTGTGTTTCTTCTGGAGGCTCCAGGGGAGAATCCCTTTCCCTGCTTTTTCCAACTTCTATGGGCTGCCAGCACTCCTTGGCTTATGGCTCCTTCCTCCATCTTCATAGCTGGCTATAGCTGTCGGAATCCTTCTCACATTGCATCACTCTGACCTTTTCTGACTGTCTTCCACATTTAAGGACCCACATGAGACCATTGAGCCCACCTGGATAATCTAGAATAATCTTGCTATTTCTTAGTGAGCTGATTAGCAACCTTAATTCCCCTCTCCATGTAACATAGCATACTCACAGGTTCCAAGGATTAGAACAGGGGCATCTTTGGAAAGGCCATTATTCTCTCTACCGCAGGGCCTAATAGGAAATAATCTATTCACTAATCACACTCTGGTTAGGTTTTGCTCATTCTTGGAAGTTGACTCGTGTCATTGGCAAAGATGAGGGTACATCAGCAGCGGAAGAATAACACTTCCAGTTTTAAAAGCAAGACAATGAGTTCACTGTGATACAGAGGACTGTGTATTCATCAGAAGATATCATAGTATGCTGGGGAAGTAGCATGGGACACAATTGAGGGTGTGGGCCCTAGAGGACAGTGATTCACATCTCTGCCCCAGCACTTAGGGGACTTTGAATCAATTACTTTCTTCATGGCATCAATTTCCTCATGCATCAGATGGGAATAATAGCACCTACCTTGCAGGGTATTGTACATATTAAATGAGATAATGCATGGGAAGCAATTAACCCAATGCCCCTGCCTACCATTAATGCTGTTTCTGCAGAACTGTGGAATCCTACTGAGTTGAATCATATCCCTTTGAACATAATAGCTACATGGAGAAAGCATGCTATGGCCTAATTTCCCTGCAAGGCAAATTTTGGTTCTACCCCCACTTACAGTACCCCCAATTATAATCGGGTCCTAATTATGAAGTCTAAAGCGACATTTAAATGGCCTCAAAATAGTGCTATATATGAGCACCTAGTTAATAAAAACCTTCCTGGAATGATAATACCTCAAAATATTTACTCTTAAATTACTCTGGCAGACCATTCACTGGGGACACTGCTGAGGGCTTGCCAAAAACAGCACTTGTCATATGGTAAAAATAGATGTCAGAAAGCCATTCAATAAATGCAGCAGCTTTTATAGTCTCAAGAAACGGTATTAAGCTGTTTTAGCCAGGGTAGGGAATAAAGCTTGTTCAAATATAAAAGCAGAATTATTTTTCTCATTTTTGAGAGTCAATCAGATGTTTTCAATAAGCAAATTTTCAACTATTTGGTACATCATACATGTCCTTCTGCCAGTAAAGTATTCTTAAATATCTCCTTGGCATCTCTTAATTATTTTTGTTTTAGCGTTTTATGAAATCTAAAAAAAAAAAAGGGCCAAAATTAGTTGCCCAAGGCCACCACAAAAGCCAATGGCAAACTGGTGAAAGAAATGCTAAACCCCAACCACTAACATACTCATCTGTAATATTAAATGAAAACAAATCGTTCCCTCATAGAGAACTTCCATAATCTCAGGAGAAATATTGACATGTCACATGTGAGTCATTTCTCTGTGGCCTGTCTGAATATCAAATTCTGACATCCTCCAAGCTGCTCCAGATTCTCACCTATTTTGTGTTTATCTAGACAAGCATCCTGGGTAAAAAGATTATTCTCAAATGCATGCTGATTTTGACATTCAGGTGATTTTTCATGGCAGTTCATATGGAAAGGAATTCTTTTCTTTGAAGAAAATTATTCCGACTACTAATAGCTTTCTCCTTCCCCATCCCCAGGGCTTCCCATGTTTTTTGAATTCTCCACTTCAGAGTAAATCCTTAAAGTGAAGCTGACTCATGTGCCCCATGATTAACCATAGCTTCTTTTCCTTTCTCTCTCTAGATCCTTTCCACAATGTGAATGTTTCCCGTGGTGGCTAGCCAAGGTTCCTCCGCCAGTCAAACTCAGCGCAAGATGACCACTTTTTCTAGTAAGTGGAAAGGTCTTTGAAAGCAGCTTTGAGATCACCAGTGAACTTAGAGACAGGCTACCATCTAATTGTATTTTTAAAAATCTGATTCTGAGAGCACTAACATTAGGAAAAAGTACAAATGGGTGAAGTAGTTGTTGAGTACTTCATCAACCTGTTTGGGTCTGCATCAATGGAATTTGGTGATTTGCTTATCAAACTAGATTTATAAAATATAACCAGAAGTTATCTTATGTCCAAGAAATGTATCTAATGTAACCAGATTCCAAATTTAAGCCCTTGGAAGAACTGGCCACACTCACAAAGGAAGGCAATTTCAATGCTATGAATACTCAAGAGTGTATTCCTTTTTCATATTGTTCGCCGTTGTTTCATAACGATATTTTATTGTTTCTTTTAGCTGACATGTGTTTAGAAGTATGCTTCTCTCAAGAAAACCCCGTATTTTTAAAATAATAACACCCATTGGTATTACAACACAAAATGAGTCCCAGACACTTCTGGTGAGAAGTCATAGCCTTTCTGCTATTAGGCAATAATGTATCTAGAGCCTCAAAAAGACGTATCACCTTTAATCCAAAAATTCTAATTCTTGAAATTTATTCTAATGAAAATCATCAGCAAGGCACAGGAAAATGTATACTTTTTGTGTAGAGGCTCATCACAGCATTGTTTACCATATCAAAAAAACTAAAAACTCATCTAAAAACAGAGACTCAATTAAATTATATAAATTATATATCCATATTATAAGATATATCTAGCAATTAAAAATTATGTTTTAAAAGGATTTAGTAGAAAGACTTAAGATATAGTATTGAGTTAAAGAATAAATTACATGCAACATGTACAGTATGATTCCAGTATATGTATACCTTTATGTGTAGTATGTGTGTGTGTGTGTGTGTGTGTGTATAAAAGAGAAAAAAGAATGCAAGGGTATATCCCCAATATATCCAATATAGTGATAATGATTATCTCAGAATTTCTGTACTTTTCATCCTCTCTACAATGAAGATATTTTAATCTTTAAGATCATAATACATGTTGGTGTTTTTATTTCAGAAATGGGCTTTCACAAGAAACAATCTTTGTTTCCAGGCTAGTTTCTTTTGTTGGCCATTTATCACCTTAAGTATTTACAGAGTGTCCCAAGTAGCTGGACTGGCCAGATGCCAGGTTGCTGACAGTGTTTGGGGACACTGGTGCATTAGGAGATGGGGGCAGCAGCAGCCAAGGGAGGGACTAAAGGGGCAGGGGAGACAGGAGTGAGGATCAAAAGAGAAGTGGCAATTGTGACGCAGAGATGGATGGTGTCTTTTCTCTGGATGACACAGTCATGCATGGCCCAGAGGATGCCTGAAGACAGGACAAGGGGAGCTGGGCCAGGGTGTCAGGCCAGACCTAGCCACTGTATTGTGATGGGCACTGCCAGGTCAGCCTCAGCCCCAGGGATGGCCTTCTGGTAATGTGGTCGGGGTTTCAGCGTGGTGTGATGGAGGAACCCATGTGGCAGGTGTCTGGCTGGAAGGAGGGCCCACCCCCTGGGCTGGAGTCGGCCACAGGCCCAGAGGTGGGCTCAAATCATAGAATGATTGAGATATGAGATGAGGATATGGAGGCTGTGGATTCAGCCCCCACGACCACAGGGAATGGGGGAGTGGGTCTTGGGAGCAGGTAGAAGCCCATTTATCAGAACAGGGACATAAAGTTGAGGCTAAACTAGCAGCAGTGGTGAATTGATGCTGAGTCCCCAAAAGCTAGGCTATATTTCCTTAAATCTCTCCTGCCAACGTCAGAACTGGCAGGGACAACCAGCTAGTTTAATAAAGAGGAGGGACAATTGACCCTAGTTGTGGGAAAACAAGGCAGGATATAGCACGTGAGCACTGTAGTGGAGTCAGAGAGTTCCGTCCAAATTGTGCCTGTTGCAGTTTACAATCAATAAGACAAGTTCATGGACATCATCCATGTGACAAAAACAAGAGGCCTTTGACAATGTGAACCTTAGCCATTCCTGCCCACATCCCTTTACATTGTCCCTACTAAAGATACAAGCACACATCAATGCATCTTGGTGATTGTCAACAATGTGTCAAAAATAAAAGGTCGCTCCATATACATTTTATCATTGTTTTGCCAAATAAAGGAGAAACCTGTACAGGTTGGAAATTTTAGTATTGCTATACCAATGCCTCTACTAAAAACTCATAAGCACAATTTCTGACTCATAAATTTCAATGAAAATGTCCTACTATACAAAAGATTCTAGCTAATCTATTTTTATAAAGATTCTTTGGTATTTAAATATTGTGCTGGAATATAAGGTTGAATTTTACAATATTTTTCTCCTTCAGATTTAAAAGTTGGAGATGTTACTATAAACTTTACTGGAAACAAAGAAATACCTTTTGATGATAGCCCACATGTGATTGGTTTTCCCAAAAGTACAATTTCTTTTTTTTTTTTTTTTTTTTGAGACAGAGTCTTGCTCTGCTGCCCGGGCTAGAGTGCCGTGGCGTCAGCCTCACAGCAACCTCAGACTCCTGGGCTCAAGCGATCCTTCTGCCTCAGCCTCCAAAGTAGCTGGGACTACAGGCACATGCCACCATGCCCGGCTAATTTTATATATATATATTTTTAGTTGTCCAGATCATTTCTTTCTATTTTTTTAGTAGAGACAGGGTCTCACTCTTGCTCAGGCTGGTCTCGAACTCCTGACCTTGAGCGATCCACCCATCTCAGCCTCCCAGAGTGCTAGGATTACAGGCATGACCCACTGTGCCCGGCCCTAAAAGTACAATTTCTACTCCAGTAGACCCTTATTTCCATGGCTTAGAGCGAGAGCAATGATTCTCAACCTTGGCTTCCCAATAGAATTGTTTGGGAGCTTTTATGATTCCCAGAGCCCATATAGCAGACAAATGAATCAGAATCTCTGGGGTTGAAACCCAGGCATCAGGATTTTTTTAAGGTCCCAAGACAATTTATTTATTGCCCAAACCAGGACACCATTAAGAGTGAAAGGCACAGGTATTACTGATCACTTTGGGGCAGTAGAGTACACAAGTTAAGTCCTGGCTATACTGGGATATATGGTCACTCTAGTTTTGGCTGTCAGCTTATGTCACTCTGTTCCTTAAAATTTACAAAGGCTTATATGAAAGCTCCACACCCCTTGGGAAATCTCAGTGTTTCTGGAATCTCTTGAGAATATTTTTAATTACCTCTAATTCTAATTTCTAACTTTAGTCGAATTATCATTCTTTGCTTGGCCTCTTGGAGCTTTTTTCTCATCTCCACCCTGAGAATACCCAAAAAGGGGACCTAGGCCCTCCTCCTTGTTCTCAGCCCCACTTCCCAAAATAAATCCCCTGAGATCTAGCTAAGGGAGATCATACTTAAACCACCATATAGGAGATCATTTAAAATGTAATATTCAATTTCCTTGTTTCTGAAAAGTCCCTCAGCCATTTCTACTGCCCAGGACTTCAGTCTCTATCATATTTCTTGATTCTTCCTCTTTTTCCTATTTCATTTTCTCATACTCCTGAGTTCTTGTTCCTTTCTTATGCAGGGCAATTTACCATCTCTTCAGTGCTTCCTTCTAACCTGTGGCTTCGTGACTTCCCTGTCCATTCAGAGCAGCTTATCAAAGGCCTTTCTCAAACAAAGACGGTTCCTTTTTTTAGAGAAACTCAAATACCAGCTGGAAAACGTAATATTTTTACTCCCTCCACTGCACATGGACTTAGATATCCTTTGTGTCAAAATCCACTAGAGATCTGCTAGGCTCAAATCAAAACTAAGTGTTGCAAGGTATTGGCAAGCCTGTAGAGCCATTGGAATTCTCATAGCTGCTAGTGGAAGTGTAGAAAGATGCAACCACTTTGGAAAACTGTTTTGCAGTTTCAGTAAAGTTTCACACACATCTATCTTGTGATTCATCAATTCTACTACTAGATATTTATTCAAGAGAAATAAAAATATGTCTCCAGAAAGATTTTTGCAAGAATAATCATAGCAGCCTCATTCCTATTAGTCCCAAACTGTAATCATCAATTATGTCCATCAACAGGAGAACGGATAAACAAATTGAGGTACATCCATACAATTAAATACTAATCACATCCATTGCTTGGATGAATCTTACATTATACTGAGTGAAACAAACTGGACACAAGAATACATATTGTATAATACTATGTGTATGAAATCCTATAATAGAGAAAACTAATCTATGGTGTTAGAAGTAAGAAGTGAGATGAGAGATATTTTCTATATCTGGTGCTGTATGGTGGTTACAGCGGTGAATACAAATGAAAAAAACTCATTTAACTGCATACTTACAAACTACGCACTTTATTCCATGTAGATTATATCTCATGTTTTTAATCAGAAAAAAGAACCCCCTCAAATATAGCCTGCTAGCACATGTTCGGACCTTAAAGTGTGTAAAGACTCATATCCTTAGGGGGAAAGGTAGGAAGTAAAACCTGGATCCTGCTACATATCATACTCTATGAGAGACACTTAACACAGAAGAATTAGACTTCCCCAAGAAATACTAGGCAATCCTAGGAATCAAATGCAATTCTGTGTCATTTCTTATCAGGCTCTTTCAAAGAGTAAGCATTTCAGGCATTTTAATGGCAAATGGAACTTCTAAGGAATTTTCATTTCTAGGTAGACTAATAGATTTCCCAATAGTTCACCTTGAAAATTATGGAGATATCCATCCAATATAATACAATAGTAAACAAAGTATTTCTGCATAAATGCTTGATGAATTTTGTGTCAACAAGATTATTAAACCAGTTGAAGGGCTTAAATTAGGATTGAAATCCTAAATTTACATATGATAATGATAAATGTTCCAACAACTCAAAAGCACACTAAACAAAGTAATAAATTATCCTTGGAACCACAATAAATCTCTTTAATAGAATTTTATTTCAAGAATACAACAATCCAGGAAAATTCCAGATGTTCATTTTATAAAGCCAAAATGAAGACTAGAACAAGAATAATCTATAAAACAGAACTTGCTCTTTGGGGGGGGGAAGTGAAGTGTTCAGGAAAAGAGAAAATGGATTTAAATTTTTATTATTGTAGTCTATGTCTTCCTGTAGATGTGTTAATATTTACTTTATATATTTAGGTGCTCTGATGTTGGGTGCATATATATTTACAATTGTTATACCCTCTTGCTTAATTGATCCCTTTGTAATTATATAATGACCTTCTTTGTCACTCTTTACAATTTTTGACTTCAAGTCCATTTTATCTGATATAAGTATAGCTACTCCTGCTCTTTTTCGGTTTCCATTTACGTGAAGTATCTTTTTCCATCCCTTCCTTTTCAGTCTATGTGTGTCCTTACAGGTAAAGTGAGTCTCTCAGAGAGAGCATATAGTTGGGTTTTGGTTTTGGACTTTTTTTAAATCCATTCAGCCGCTTTATGTCTTTTGAGTGGAGAATTTTACCCATTTACATTCAAGGTTATTATTGATAGGTAAGGACTTACAACTGCCCTTTTGTTTCTTGTTTTCTAGTTGTTTTGTAGATCCTTTGTTCCTTTCTTCCTCTCTTACTGTCTTCCTTTGTGATTAGTGATTTTTCCGTAGTGATGTGTTTTGATTCCTTTTTATTTTTTGTGTATCTACTGTAAGTTTTTATTTTGTGGTTACCAGGAGGCTTACAAAAAATAGTTATAACAGAATATTTTAAGCTAATAACAACTTAACTTTGATTGCAAAAAAAACTCAACTTTACACTTTTACTCCACTCCCTTTACCCACATTTTGAATTTTTGATACCACTATTTACATCTTTTTATATTATAAATCACTTAACAAATTATTCTAGTTATTATTTTAATAGTTTAATCTTTTAACCTTCATATTAAAGATATAAGTGAATTACGCTCCGCCGCTACATTATTAGAGTGTTCTAAATTTGGCTGTGTACTGACTTTTACTAGTGAGTTTTATACTTTTCAGATGTTTTTATGTTACTCATTAGTATCCTTTTCTTTCAGCTTGAATAACTCCCTTTAACATTTCTTAGTACAGATGTGGTGGTGATGAACTCCCTCAACTTTTGTTTGAGAAAGTCTTCATCTCTCCTTCATTTCTGAAAGACAGCTTTGGCGGGTACAGTACTCTTTTTCTTTGATTTTTAACAGTTTTCGACAGTTTAATTATATTAAGTCTTGGAATAGTTTTATTTGAATTGAATCTGGTTAGAGACATTTGACCTTCCTATACCTGGATATTGATATTTTTCTTTGGGTTTGGAAAGGGAAAATTTTCTGCTATTATTTCTTTAAATACACTTTTGACTCCTTCATCTTTCTTTTCTCCCCCTTGAACTCCGATGACTAATCATTTGTTCTTTTGACACTATCCCACAAATCCTGTGAGCCTTCATCATTCTTTTTCATTCTTTTTTCTCCTCCGTGTATTTTTAAATCTGTATTCAATTTCACAGATTCTTTCTTCTGCTTGATCAATTCTGTTACTTATACACTCCATTGCATTTTTTCATTTCAATCATTGTATTTTTCAGCTCCAGGATTTCTGTTTGTTTTTTAATATTAATTCAATCTCTTTGTTAAATTTCTCATTCTGGTCACTTATTGTTTCCCTCATTTCTTGGAATTATTTCTCTGTATTTTCTTGAAGCTCACTGAGCTTCCTTAAAACAGTTATTTTAAATTATTTGTCAGTTAGATCACAGATCTCTGTCTCTTAGGGTCAGTCACTGGCACTTTGTTTTGTCTCTCTGGTGATGTCATGTTTCCCTGATTGTTCTTGATCCTTGTGGTGGTGTGTTGATGTCTGTGCATTTGAAGAACTAAGTGCTTTTTCCAGTCTTCGTAGGCTGGCTTTGTCTAAGAACATCCTTCAGCAGTAAGCCTGTCCACAGACACAGCTACAAATATGAAAAGACAAGCCACAAACTGAAGAAAATATTTGCAAAACATATCTGATAAAGGATTTCTACATAAAACATGAACAGCTTTCATAACTCAATAAGATGATAAGTAATCTAATTTAAAAACTGGCAAAAAAAATTTGAACCAGATACTTTACCAAAGAAAATATAAAGACAGCAAATAGGCAATGAAAATATGCTCAACATCATTGGTCATTACAGAAATGTAAATTAAAACACAATGAGATACTGTATCAATTTGCTAGGGTTGCCAAAACAAAGTGCTACAAACTGGGTGGCTTAAACAATAGAAATTTATTGCTTTACAGTTTTGGAGACTAGAAGTCTGAAATCAAGGTGTCAATAGGGTTGGTTCTTTCAAGGTCTATGAGGGAAGGATTTGTTCTAGGCCTCCTTCTTTGGCTTGCAGATGGTCATCTTCTCCTTACATCTCTTCACATCATCTTCCCTCTGTAACTGTTTCTATGTCCAAATTTCCCTTTTTATAAGGATACCAGTTATATTGGATTAGGGCCCATCCTGATCTCATGTTAACTTGATTACTTCCATGAAGACCCTATCTCAAAATAGTGTCAAATTCTAAGGTAGTATAGATTAGACCTTCAACCTATGAATTTTTGAGGGAATAGAATTCAACCCACAACACCACTGCATGCATATTAGAATACCTAAATTTTAAAAGATGTGTTGGCAAGGATGTGGAACACCAGAAATTCTCATACTGCTGGTGGGAATGGAAAATGGTGCAATAATTTGGAAAACAGTTTGGTGGTTTCTTATAAAGTTAAACAAACACCAAGAAAACCACACAGAAATTCCACTCCTAGGTATTTGCTCAAAAGAAATGAAAGCATATGTCTATACAAAGCCTAGTGCAGTAACGTTCATAATAGCTATATTAATAGCCCCAACTAGAAACAAACCAAATGTCCCACAACAGGTGAATGGTTAGACAAGTTATGGAATATTACCCAGGAACAAAAAGGAATATGCTGTTGACACACACAACAACATGGACAAATCTCGAAATGATTGGTCAGTGCAATGAAAGAATCCAGACACAAAAGATTTATATAAAATTCTAAACAATGTAAACTATTAAATAGTGAAAAGAAGCTGGTCAGTGGTTGTGAATGGATGAGGGGATAGGGGAAGGGAGAAATTACAAAGAATCAGGATATATTTGTTATTTCAATTGTGCCAATGGTTTCTTGGGTGTATTATATATGTAATATATATTAAAACACATCAAATTATACTTTTTAAATATGTGCAATTTATTTGTACATCAATTATACTTCAATTAAGTGAAAAATATACTATTTTGTAAAAAATTGATAACTTCAATGCTATTTTAAATAACTCTAGAACTATTGGAAAAGAAAAATTCTTTTTATGTATAAAATTGGTTCCAAAATCTAATAATATTGTAAATACACAAACACAATACCACAGTCTAATCTCAATTATATATTTTGAGGCAAAAATTCCAAATAAAATATGAGCAAACAGAATTTAGCATATTAAATTAATGACTAACTATAGTTTATTCAGGATTAAGAAAATTCAATATTAGTACATTTTATTTTTATTTTTTAGAGATAAGCTCTCACTCTGTCACTCAGGCTAGAGTGTAGTGGCATGATCATAGTTCACAGCAACCTCAAACTCCCGAGCTCAGTAAGCAATCCTCCAACCTCGGCCTCCCCAGTAGCTAGGACTATAGGCACACGCCACCATGCCCAGCTACTTTTTATTTTTTTGTAGAGCTGGGGTCTCGCTATGCTGCCCAGGCTGGTCTCAAACTCCTAGCCTCAAGCAATCCTCCTGCATTGGCCTCCCAAAGTGCTGGGATTATAGGCACAAAGCATTGTGCCCAGCCTACTAGTACATTTTAAATATTATTCATCAGACTAATAGATCTGGGGGAAATGGAATGATCCTCTCTATAGACACTGAAAAAGTATTTGGTAGAATTTAACTATTATTTTTCATAGAAAAAATTACAATAAAATAGGAATATATAGATTCTTTTAAGATGTGTGTATATGCACACACACACACATACATAGCCATTTTTGGCCAAAAACCAGCATATTGCTTAACGGAAAAACACTAGAACCTTTCCCACTATAGTCAAGATCAAGACAAAGAAAATCACCGTTATTTATCACTATATTTGAGGTACTACTGAGCACAGTTAGAAAGAAAAAGAAAACCAAAGTATAAGAATTGGAAAGGAAGAGGTAAACTAGCAAAATAATCAACTGAAAAACTACAAGTACTAACAGAATTTAGTAAAGCAGCAGGGTAAAAATTTAATAAACAGTAGTAATATTTCCAAAGAAAAAGAAATAAAAGCAAAAGAAATGGCCACACTTACAAAAGCAAAAAAAATGCTCCACTACCTAGGAATGAAAATATCAAGAAATACATAATACCTATGAATGCAAAACTTTGAAGGATATTTATGTATATGTCATGTTCTTAGAAGAAACATCATAAATACATAAATTATCCCTAAGTAAATTTATAAATTTAATATGATCCCAGTGAAATTAAATTTTGTGAACTGTTCTTATCTTTGCATGTCTGTATGAATGACTGTCTACTTGCTTTACTAAGAGAGGAATTGCCTTCATATAGGTTTTTCAATAAGAAAAAGACAATTCCTCAAAAATGGGCAAAAGACCTAAATAGGCACTTCATGAGAGGTAATACAGCACCCACTAAAGATATAAAAAGATCTTCAATTTCATTGGTTATCAGAGAAACAAATTAAAACCAAAATGAAATACTACTATACACCCATACGATTGGCAAAAATTACAACGTCTGACGATATCATGTTCACAAAGATGTAAAATAAAACCCTCGTAACTGTTGGTAGGTGTGTAAATTGCCACAACCTCTTTGAAAAAACAATTTGTCACTGTCTTGTAAAGTTGATTTACATTTCTCCCAGGTTGTAAACAACCATTCAGAAACTTGCCCACTTATACACCAGGACACAAGTATAAGAATAACAGCGTTGTTCATAATACCTCCAGATTTGAAACAAACCAAATTTCCATCAAAAATGCAATGATACTTTAAAGTGGTATATTCTCACAATGGGATACTTCACAGCAATGGAAATGAACGAGCTAGAGCTACGTGTAACAACACGATGAATCGCACAGAACGGAATTTTGTATTCTTACAAAAGAATACATATGGTATGTTTCCCTTTTAGAGAAAGTTCCAAAACGGGTAAAACTAAGCTGCCACATAGATGATGAAACTAAATGAAAGTGAGAAAGTGATTACAGTAGAAGCTGGGCTCCTCTTAGGGTAAAGGAAATTAATTGCTAAGAGGGACTAACTAGGTGCTGAAAATGTCCTTTTTTCCTTTTTTAACCCAAATGATGTTTAGACAGGTGTTCATTTTATAATTATTCATTTTACTTCCTATTAATGTTTTATGTAATTTTACATAAGTTATTTCACGATTTCAAAGAAAAAAAACCCCACTACAATAGCAAGATGTGCTAAGTATATAACAAGGTGCCCAGGAAAAAGGAATGGCAGATGGCTCTTAAATAGGAGACAAGATGCTCAGCCGCACTCGTAACAAGATAGATACAAATTAAAATTATACTTGGATACCACTTTTTGCTTATTAAATTGGCAAAAATCCACAGCACACCTTGTTAGTGAGGCTGTGGGAAACAGATACCCTCATGCATTACAGGTAAGTTTAAACCTGTATGATGCCCATGGAGGGCAATTTGGTAATATCTATAAAAATTACAAATGCGTATTACCATTTGACCCAGTAATCTCATTTTTGGGGAATTTTACCTAAAGTATACCTGTTCATACCTAAAATTATTTATATACACTATGATTCAAGCACTGTTTGTAACAGCAAGTAAATGGAAACCACACAAGTACCCGTCAGCTGGGGGCTGGTTGTGTACATTATGGTACAGCCATATAATGGAACCCATGCAGCTAGAGCAAGGTGATGAGAAGGCTCTGTACATCCCGACATGTAAAAATCTCCAGGATGCATCATTTTAAAAAGGAAAGCAAGCGGCAGAATAGTGTGTATAGATGCTGCCTTTGATTGCATGCATGTAGCAACCCTGGGAAAATATGCATATTGCTAAGAGATAATACCTGCAGGAGGATGGGGAGTGGAAAATAGATGAGAGATGGGAGTAGAAAGGAGATTTCCACTATATAACTTTATATATATACATATAAATTTTTTAAATGTTTGAAGCAAGTAGATGTAATATCTATTCAAAAAGTTAAAATTTAAAAAGGGAATATATATAGATATATATATAAATATGCACACACACATAAGTTTACCAGTGGAACCCCAAGTCTCTTGAGGTTTGGGATGAGAATGAGATAAATGACTTTACACTGTTAAATGAACAGGACCAAGTTTAAGCAAATAAAATGACACAGCTCTAATAACTAAAAAGTTCTGGAATAGAACTGAGATATTGTTAAGAGCCCATGCTACCCCGTGGCAAAGGGGGAGCCAATAGTCTATGGTTGACAGGAGTCACTGGAAAAATAAAACTATTTCATTTTTATATCCCATTAAAATTGAGACTGCTCACTAAACCTTTGCAACTAACCGTGAGGTGCATCAAAGGATATTAGAGTGTGTCTGCATTTCCTATTGAGTCAAAGTTTCATTATTTGTTCTTTAATTGAATAACACATTGCCAGAGGTTAAAGAACTTCTCTTCGAAGTCAGTAGGAAGCTTATTTACTGACAGATATTAGCACCTGAGTAATATTTATGATTCATAAATCAATTCCGCTAACATTTCCTAGCTTGGGAAATTCTGTGATCTGCTCCAAGAGTTTTAACAATCTCTACCTCTTTTAATTCTATTGAATGCCGGGTATCAGGCAATTTTCTGGTGTATACATTTTTTATTTAAAAACTGCATCATAATGTCATCTTTTAAAAAATATATTCAGTGACAAACAGGGAATCAAATTAAGTTAGAATTCAACTGTATGTGATATTATAAAAGCAAACACCATCAAAGTCATATTTTAATGAACAGATCATTTCTGTACATGACATAGATGACAACCACATCACAACTTGCTCCTTTGCCCAAAGGTTGGCAAGTTTTCTTTAAGATGTTTTGCAATTTTGGAATTGTGAAAATATTTTAAGGCCTCTTATTATGGACAAAATATGTTCAAGACTTGTTAAAGTGAATTTACATAATTCTCATCAATACCTCTGTGATATAGCTTAGGGGGATAGTTACCAAGGTCAAAGTTTGTAGATGAATTGACTGAATCACATTAGTTAAGATTGTATTTAGTTGTGCATAACCTGACTGCAGTGACTTGTCCAAAAATGGGTTTCTATTTCTCACCTTGGAAGAGTCCAGAGGTTGGCAATTCAATCTGCAAGTGACATCCCAGGCTCCTTTCACTTATAATTCCACCATGATTAGAGCATGGTTTTCCATGCTGGGCTTGTTACCCAATGGATGCATGATGACTACTGCACCACCACTCTAAGGATGCATGTGTCCATAATGGCCACATGCCAGCCAGGCAGGGAGGTGGGGGCAACATCCATATCAGAATATCAAACACATTCCCAGAAGCCCTTGCTGATATCTGTTCACATTCCATCAGCTAGAATGTGTCAGTGGCCTTATTTAGCTGCAGTGGAATTCGAAAGGGCTTTTTAGCAGACACATTGCTTTCCAGAACAAAGATCTGCGTCATCAAAGAGAAAATGGGCATTGGGTAGGTATCTAGCAGTATCTTCCCTAACACCAAGAGGTTAAGACAAGCTAAAGACCTGTCTCCTTACCATCAGTTGAATGCACCAAGATTTTGAGTGGGAAGGGGTGCTGAGGAGAAAAACGAAGAGTAGAGTATATTCACACAATATATTTCATCCCATTTTTGTGTGTGTGTCTTGCTTTTTTTTTAATTTCAGCATATTATGGGGGTACAGATGTTTAGGTTACATATGTTGCCCTTGCCCCCCTGCCAAGTCCGAGTTTCAAATATGTCCATCCTTCGGGTGGTGCGCATTGCACTCTTTGTGTATGCATATACCCGTCCCCTC